>MCJB01048119.1:26353-145127 GCA_002018475.1 Nicotiana obtusifolia
TTGTTTCTTTTGCAGGTACATGGCTACGAAAGGAGAAAAGGTTGTGACCAACATTACTTTAGCCGAGCTATGGGTTGAAGTAAAGGCACTTAGTATCCGAGTGGAGAACCTTAAAAGAACTACTTTTACTTGGAAGAATACCGGGGAAGGAACTAGTGATGGTTCTACCTTATGACATGAACATGACTATACTGTTTGTGAGGTAGAGAGTGACGAGGAAATTGAGGAAGATAAGGGATCTGATTTGATTGAGTGTGACGATGAAGTTTCTACTAATGTTCACCCCTTGCCTAGTGTTGTTACTGTTGTTTTGCAGGAATATAGGGACATGTTTCCCGAGGAGATGCCGAGTGGACTACCTCCGTTGAGGGGGATAGAACACCAAATTGACTTTGTTCTTGGGTCACAAATTCCGAACAAACCCGCATATCGAAGCAATCCACAGGATACTAAGGAGTTGCAACGACAAGTGGATGAGCTATTGAGTAAGGGGCTAGTTCGAGAGAGTCTAAGTCCGTGTGCCGTACCCGTGATCTTGGTTCAAAAGAAAGACGGCACCTGGAGGATGTGTGTTGATTGCCGAGCCGTCAACAAGATAACGGTAAAGTATCGTCATCCTATCCCTAGGTTAGATGAAATCCTAGATGAGTTATGTGGTTCAAGTGTGTTTTCTAAGATTGATCTTAGGTCCGGTTACCACCAAATCCGTATGAAACCGGGTGATGAGTGAAAAACTGCATTCAAGACCAAGTTTGGTCTATATGAATGGTTGGTGATGCCTTTTGGTCTCTCCAACGCACCTAGTACGTTCATGCGATTAATGAATCATGTGCTTAAACCGTTTCTTAATAAGTTTGTGGTTGTCTACTTTGATGATATCCTGATTTATAGTAGAAGTTTAGATGACCATGTTGATCACCTAAGGCAAGTGTGTGAAGTATTAAGAGCTGAAAAGTTATATGTTAATTACAAGAAGTGTGCCTTTTGTGTAGAGAAAGTTGTATTTTTAGGATTTGTTGTAAGTGTTAATGGTGTTGAAGTAGATGCATCTAAGGTAGAAGCTATTAGGGACTGGCCTACTCCTACTACTGTTTCACATGTTAGAAGTTTCCATGGACTAACTAGTTTTTACAGACGCTTTGTTAAAGACTTTAGCACCATAGCAGCACCACTCACGGGGTTGGTGAGAAAAGACACGCCTTTTGTGAGGGGGGAGCCGCAAGAGGGTGCCTTCCAAGAGTTGAAACGTAGGCTTAGTTCTGCCCCGTTGTTACAATTACCTGATTTTCGTAAGGCGTTTGAAATTGAGCGTGACGCCTCGTGGGTGGGAATTGGAGGTGTTCTTATGCAAGATGGGAAGCCTATTGCCTATTTTAGTGAGAAGTTGAAGGGGGCTGCCTTGAATTACTCTACGTACGACAAAGAGTTGTATGCCCTCGTAAGAGCTTTAGCTCATTGGCAACATTACCTATGGCCTAAGAAATTTGTAATTAGGAGTGATCACGAGTCCCTCAAACATCTTAGGGGTCAAGAGAAGCAAAATAAAAGACATGCCAAGTGGGTTGAGTTCATTGAGAGTTTCCCTTACGTGATACATTACAAGAAGGGAAAGGAGAATGTAGTAGCTGATGCACTATATAGGAAGTTTGCTTTAGCTATCACGTTAGCATCTAGGTTGATGGGTTTTGAGAGTATTAAGTCTATGTATGAGCATGACCCTAAATTTAAGAGTGTGTATGATGCCATTACTAGTGGGCAGCGGATTGAGAAGTATCAGTGGCATGATGGGTACCTTTTTAAGAAGGGGAGAGTTTGTATACCCGAGTCCTCGTGGCGAGAGTTGTTGGTGCGTAAGGCGCATTGTGGGGGCTTGATGGGACACTTTGGGGTAGACAAGACTTTAGTTGTATTAGAGAAACAGTTCCATTGGCCTAAGATGAGGCGAGATGTCGAGAGAATATGTGGAGCGTGTTTTGAGTGTAAAAGAGCTAAGTCTAGGTCTAATAATCATGGTTTGTATACTCCCTTACCCGTTCCTACTAGTCCTTGGGTAGATATCTCAATGGATTTTGTGATGGGGCTGCCGCGATCTAGGGGAGGTCATGATAGCATTTATGTGGTTGTTGATAGGTTTTCTAAGATGGCTCATTTTATTCCTTGTAAAAAATGTAATGATGCACAACATGTTGCTTCTTTGTTCATTGCTAATGTATTAAAGTTGCATGGTGTACCTCGAACTATTGTTAGTGATAGGGATGCTAAGTTTTTGAGTCACTTTTGGAAGTGTTTGTGGGGTGCTCTTGGCACCAAACTGTTGTTTTCTACATCACATCATCCACAGACTAATGGTCAAACTGAGGTTCTTAATCGCACCTTAGGAGCTCTTCTTCGAGCTTTGACCAAAGGGAAGTCCGGCACTTGGGCTGAACGATTACCTATTATGGAGTTAGCATATAATATAACTGTTCATCGCATGACTAGCATTACTTCATTTGAATGTGTTTATGGTTTTAATCCTTTGATACCACTTGATCTTGTTCCTTTGCCGAGAGATGTAGTTATTAGCGTTGACGGAGAAAATCGGGCAGCTGCGTTGCTCGAATTGCATGCTAAGGTATGGAAAACTTTGGAGGATGCTTATGAAAAGGTAGCGGTCAAGAAGAATAAAGGAAGGAAAAAGATGGACTTAAAGAAAGGTGACTGGGTTTGGGTGCACTTCCGAAAGGAAAGATTTCCAAACCATAGGAAAGGAAAGTTAGCTCCGCGGGGAGATGGACCATGTCAAATGTCGCAGAATATCAATAACAACTCTTATGTTATGGACTTTTCTAGTAGCATTGCTTTCGGACATGACGTTCCTTTGATTTCGAGGACGAAATCCTCTCAAGAGGGGGACAATGATGCAAATAAATTTGATCAAGTGTTATCAATGCCATCTATGAACAAGACAAGAAAAGGCGCCCATAAATCTTGCTGTGGACGTCTTGGGTATATTTGTGTTTATGTTGTATTATTGTGTAGTTATTGAAGACATTAATTCTTACTTGTTTGGTCCTGCGTGACTATTTCTTAAACTTAGCCAGATTGTGGCCTTTTTGTTAATTAGTTGTTTCCTAGTTGATTTAGGTTAACTAGTTATTCTTTTCCTAGTTGATTTAGGTAAAGGCTCATTCTATATAAGCCTAAACACTTCATTATTTTGATACCTTTTGACATTATTATCAATAAAAAAACCGGCAGCACATTGCTCCCAAAATCGTGTGAAGTAACTTGTCCAATTTTGGTGTGATTCAAAATTGAACTTGTTCCTTTATTTGATCGAACAGTTTGTAAGACCATTGTTGTCTTGAGGGTTGTTCGTATAGTATAGGTACTCCATGACTTCATCAAGAAGGTAAGTAGACTAGTTCCTACTTGTTGTCTTGATAGTTCATTGAGCGTCTTACTTCTATCTTTTGTTTTCTTGTTTCCGCTTTTTATATTGCATCAGCTAGTTTATTAGTTCTTCATTAATCGCTACTCTAGTTAGTAGAATGAAGCAAACAAAAATCACCTTGAACTTGTTCTTGACTCGATACATTAAAATTTACTTTATTTAATAGATAATTTGATCACAAGTTCTCGTGGGAGTGATACTCTATTCACTCTTTATTACTTGATTGACCATGTATTCTTGCGTATGTGATTTAGGTAAACACTAACTCAACATGCTAGGTAAGCCAATCAGTATACAACACAGTTAGAGCTAAAAATCATCGAACAAATAATAAGTAAGAATGTGAAAATTATTAGAATTATCCCAAGGACTGTTAATACAAGTAATGAGCGACCGTAATGAATCAGCCAGTTGTTTCGTGTATTTTAGTCCCATTTTCCTATTTGATGCTTCCTATATGAGTTTTGTTGTTATGTGACTTGTGGGGATAATTGGTTTGATTCCGAAAATATTTCGGAGTGATTTGGAGTGCTTAGCTCCTAGCTTGGAAGTTTAAGTTGAAAGTGTTGACCAATTTTGGCTTTTGTGTATTTGGCCTTGGATCAGAGTTTTGATGGTTGCGTTAGGTCCAGATGGCTATTTGGGACTTGGGAGTATGCGCAGATTTGAGTTCTGATGTTCCTAGATGATTTTGAGGCTAATTGCCGAAATTTGAAAAATTGAAGGGTTGGAGAGTTGATAGGTTTGAACCATAGTTGACTTTGGGGTTATCAATGTCTGTTTGAGATATCAAGCCTTCGAATAGGTTCGTATGGTTATTAATGACTTGTGTCAAATTTTAGCGTCATTCCGAGTTGTTTAGATGTGCATGGCCTATGTTTGGAATTTAAAATTTTGAAATAGTTCATTAAGCTTGGATTGAGTTGTGATTCGTGATTTTTATGTTATTTTGTGTTATTCGAGACCTCGAGTAGGTCCGTGTTATACTTTTCAACTTGTTGGTATGTTCGGACGAGGTCCCAAGGGGTTCGGGTGTGTTTTAGAATGGTTTCAGATGGTTTTGACCTAGCTGGGATTTTTGGTTCTGCTATTGTCGCATTTGCAGGGGATAAGTAAATGCGAGTAGTGCAATTACAAGGTCTATCTCACTTTTGCAAAAATGGGCGTGTGAGGCATTCCTCGCATTTCCGAGTGTTTTTCTGCAATTGTGAGCATAGGGGTTTCGCTTTTGAGATAGTGGCCTCCAGTGGTAGGTTCGCATTTGTGCTTGGGTTGTCGCAAATGCGAGTTGTCGCTTCTAGGTGGACCATACTTTTGGGAAGGATTTTGTCGCAGATGCGACTGTGACTTGTGCCAGCTGATTTTTCAAATACGGGCCATTGGTCGCAATTGCAAGAATTTGATTGCAAATGCGATACCTGCAGCTGATACTTCAAGGTCATTTCGGTGTTTGAGTTTATTTTATCACATTTTGAGATTGGAAGGTCAGTTTGATGCGATTCTTGAGGCGATTTTCTACTCACTTGGATTGGTTAATTGTTTTTTACTTGGATTTGGCTATCTTTTATGATTCCACCCTTGATTTGGCATTTGATTGGTGAATCTAAGTGAGAAAATTAGAGATTTTGACAGAACTTTTTTAGAATGAAAAATAGAGATTTGAACCCCGATTCGAAGTCGGATTTGGATGAAATCTGTATAGTTGGACTCGTATTCGAATGTGTGCTTAGGATTTGTGACATTTGTCGGGTACCGGGAAGCGAGAGTTGACGTTTTGGTTGACTTTATATATTGGTATCAAGAGGAAAGCTTTATCGTTTGGGGTTGTTTCCAATGGTATTATTTGATGTTATTGAGTTGTTTTTTGCTAGATTTGAGACGTTCAGATGTCGATTCGAGAGACAAGAACTTTTTGGAGTATTAATTTTGCTTGTTTGAGGTAAGTATCCTGCCTA
Source organism: Nicotiana obtusifolia (assembly GCA_002018475.1). Classification (NCBI taxonomy): domain Eukaryota; kingdom Viridiplantae; phylum Streptophyta; class Magnoliopsida; order Solanales; family Solanaceae; genus Nicotiana; species Nicotiana obtusifolia. The sequence continues at coordinate 31,745 of MCJB01048119.1, forward strand.
ACGTTGTGCCGGGGATTACCTCTTAGGATTTGGCCTTAATTGTCTATTTGTGTTATGTGAAAGGCGACGTATACATGAGGTGACAAATGTGTACACATGTGCTATGAGTGGCTTGTGATCAGATTAGACCTTAGGCTATTGCTATGCCTTAATTTGGGGATGTATTTTATATGAAATATGCTTAATCACTTTGGGGATACGTGAACTTGATCACTATAGTAATTTTAGCCGTATTAATGCTTTATATGTTGAACACTATCCATGTTTTACTATTTTCATGTTCTTGTGCGCCTTGTTGATATGTTATGACTTTATATCTTTGATGAAATTTTGGTATTTATATTCTTTGATTATTGTAGCACTCGTGTACATGTTAAGCAGATTGCTTGGGTGTTCGCATGAGGTTTTGTTGTGCGATTGTGATAGTAATTTTGTCAGGGTGGAGCGAAACGACTGGATATTGTGATTTTGTCAACGCTGAGAAATACGGGTGGATATTGTGATTGTGTTAGGGTGGAGAGATACAGTTGGATTTTATGATTTTGTTAGGGTGGAGCGGTACAGGTGGATATTGTGATTGTGTCAGGGGGGAGCGATACAATTGGATATTGTGATTGTGCCAAGGCGGAGCGATAAGGGTGTCTATTGTTATTATGATAGAAATGTGGGCATGAGGTTAGCAGCCTATTGCTACACTAGGGCTCTAGCAAACTTTAGCGCACTTTATGAGTATGTTTGGGAGTTTGGTCCAGGCAGGATTGATTGCGGTTGCACCAGCTACTTCATAGGTTAGGGGAGGAGCTCAGACTCCCGCTTCCCATACACAAGAGCAGTCGGCTCGAGGTAGGGCCAATTGTATCATCTAAGAGGAAGAGGAGTTTGGAGAGGTTTCAGAAGCTTCCTCCTCCCCAGTTCAGTGGAGGGGCTTCTGCGGATGCACATGGTTTCATGGATCAGCATCACCATATTCTGCATACTATGATTTTGGTGGAGTCGAGCGGGGTCGACCTTACTACTTTTTAGCTGAAGAGGTCGGTATACAGATGGTGGCAGACTTATGAGGCGAGTAGGCTAGCTGGAGCAACACCACTTATATGGTCCCATTACTCCGATCTTTTCGTGAGTAAGTTTATTCCATAGACCTGCAGGAACAAGTTGCACCACTAGTTTGAGCAGTTATGCCTGGGGAGCATGACCATGTCAGAGTATGCTATGAGGTTTATAGACATATCTCATCATGCTCCTTCCTTGGTTTCCACTGATATAGGGAGAGTCCATAGATTTATTAAGGGACTCCCTTTAGCCTCAGATATGGGATGGCATGGGAGTTAGAAACTGAGACTGCATTCCATCAGGTTGTGGAGATTGCTAGGAGGTTAGAGCGTACTGTGGGGAGGAGAGGGAGGATAGGGAGGCTAAGAAGCCTCGTGATTCTTGATAATTTAGTGGTTTCTACTCTTCGGCACGCGTCATGGCAGAGGCTTTATTATCCGACCAGTTCGGTTCGCGCTTCAGGTTACCCGTAGTGCTCCAGCTAGCCAGGGACCCCAGGGCACTCATACCAGACAGCCATCTTTCAGTGCACCTTCTGTATGGAGTTCCTACGAGAGTTATTCCAGTCTTCCGGTACAGACTCAGTAACAATAGCCATGCCCGCAAAGGGGTTGTTTCGAGTATGGTGATACTAGTCACATTGTGAGAGATTGTGCCAGATTCGGAGGGGTGGACCTCAATATGGCACTCAGGCTATGATTCCCGTTCTAGTTGCTACTCTATCTGCATAGCTTATGATGTCCAAATCCACTGTTCAAAGAGTAAGCAAACATAGTCTCATGCAATATAATTTACCCAACTATGAAACCAGGTCGAATCCAACAGGAACAATATGTAGGCAATTAGGCAAGTGAGAGAATTATCGCTTATTATGCTAAGCCAAACACTGATAAAGGATGTTGAGAAAATATTATAACTAATTATGAAAATATAAACTAACCTAGAAAGCAAGTAAAATGATCAATGGCTACAAGCATGGATACACGGGGAATTATACTCGAGTAATGATCCAATGTATTTCACGATCTTACAAAAATGAGCGACTTTATGTTAATTAGCCTCGGATAATAATTCTATATTAGCTTCTTCTGAAGATTAACAAGATTTCCTAATTGAATTTTCCCTAAAACAATGAAGAGATTAAATGCATCCAATGTGGCTACAAGTATTTCAATACTATCCTTAGGTAAAATTTACAAAATGAGGGTTAACGTCTCAAGTTCATGTTAATTAATCTTTTCAAATCCCAAATTACCTTTTTCAAGTTTAATTCGAAGTTAATGGGCATGTCCTAAAGTTAACTAATCCTGATAAAAACATTAAAGAACAAGAATAATTAAAGAAACAATTAACTCACTTCAATATTAATAAAAATTATTTAATATATAAGCATAACTAGAGATTTAATCCAAACATTAATAATGAATATTACCATAAGCAATATCAAGTAGTGGAGTAAATACTACACACTTATATATTTAATACGAATAAAGCAAATAGAAAAATGAGTAAAATGGGTAAGAAAATCTCATCCAAAGTCTTCAAATCTTCAAGTCTCACGTGTATGTACAAAAACCCTAGTTCTAAAGCTTGTATTTTGTCCAAGGACTGCTGAAGATAGCCAAAGATGTCTTCCAATGAGCTAGGTTGAGTGTTAAATGGTTTGGGACCAAAAATGTGAATTTTCAAATTTGCCCAAATTTTCTGCCGAGTTCTTCTTCAGGTTCGCAGTCAAGGCTTCACGTTCACGAATAAGAGAATTTCTGACCATCGGGTTCATGTTTCATCCTTTGAGTTCGCTAAGGTTTGTTGACCAGTTGATTTTCGCGTTCGTAGTCCTCCTTCACGTTCACGAAGGGTAAATCACTTGGCAGCAATTTTATCTTCATTTTAGCTCTTTTTGACTTGTTTACACTTGGTTTCTTCCCCATCACTTCTATATCACATAAAATCTGTAAAATAGAAGACATTAAATACACTATTTTATCACTCAAACATCGCAAAAATCTAAGCTTAAAAAAGAGATAAGTTGGTAAAATACCAACTTATCAACTACCAAATAGAGATGGAGGACAGGCAGGTAAAGGACGTCTTAGAGGGAGAGGCCAGGCTAGTTTTTATGGTTTCCCTAATAGGACCAAGGCAGTTGTATTAGATGCACTCATTACAAGTATTGTTCTAGTCTATCATAGAGATGCATCAGTTTTATTTGATCCGGGTTTTACTTATTTGTATGTGTCATCCTACTTCGCTTCATATTTGTATATGTCCCGTGATTCTTTAGATACTCCTGTTCATGTGTCTAGACTCGTTGGCAATTCTATTGTGGTAGACCGTATCTATCGTTCTTGTTTGATCACTATCGAGGGCTGTGAGACTAGGGTTGATCTTTTGTTGCTTAATATGGTGGATTTCAAAGTGATTCAGGGTATGAATTAGTTATCTCCGTATCATGCTATTCTTGAGTGTCACGCTAAGACAGTGACATTGACTATGCTGGGGTTGTCAAGGTTGGAGTGGAGAGGTTCCTTAAGTCACGTCCTTAGTAGGATGGTGTCTTTTCTAAAGTCTCAACAAACGCTTAAGAAGGGGTGTTTGGCGTACTTAGCTTTTGTTAAAGATGTGAGTGTTGATATACCCACAGTCTATTGATCCCTTGCGATGAAGGAGTTTTTAGATGTTTTTCCTGCAGACCTACCGGGCATGCCACCCAATAGGGATATTGATTTGTGTATTGATTTAGCACCATGCACTCAGTCCATATCCATTCTGCCGTATATCATGGCTCCAGCTGAGTTGAAGATTTAAAGGAATAGTTGCAAGACTTGTTAGATAAGGGTTTCATCAGGCCGAGAGTTTCACCTTGGGGTGCTCTTGTCCTATTTGTGGAGAAGAAGCATTGTTCCATGAGAATGTTCATTGACTATAGGCAATTGAACAAGGTCACTATCAAGAACAAGTATTTAGTGCCACATATTGATGATTTATTTGATCAACTTCAGGGTGACAGGGTATTCTTGAAGATTGATTTGAGATCAGGGTACCATCGATTGAAGATTAGGGCTCCAAACATTCCTAAGATGGCCTTTAAGACCCTTTTTGGGCATTATTAGTTCTTGGTGATGTCTTTTTGGCTAACCAATGCCCCAACAGTTTTCATGAACTTGATGAACAATGTGTTTTATCTTTATCTAGATTCCTTTGTTACCGTGTTTATTGATGATATATTGGTGTATTCTCGCAGCCGGGAGGAGCATGAGCAGCATTTGAGTATTGTTCTCTAGACTTTGAGAGGGAAGAAGCTATATGTTAAGCTCTCCAAGTGCAGTTTTGGTTAGACTTGGTGGAATTCCTGGGCAACATGTTGTCCAGTAAGGGGAGTAAGGTAGATCTGAAGAAGATTGAGTCTGTTCAAAGTCAGCCCAAACCTTCTACCGCTATAGAGATTCAGAATTTCCTTGGGTTGGATGGGTATGATCACCGCTTTGTGGAGGGGTTTTCCATCTATAACAGCCCCTTTGACTAAGTTGACTCAGAATGGTGCCTCATTCAGGTGGTCTGACAAGTGTGAGGAAATCTTTCAAATGCTCAAGACTTCCTTGACTACAACTCTAGTTCTTGTTTTGCCTTTTGGATTGGGTTCATATACAGTCTACAGTAATGCTTCACAGGTCGGCATTGGGTGTGTGGTTATGCAAGACGGTAGGGTGATTTCCTAAGCATCACGCCAGTTGACTCCCCATGAGAAGAACTACCTAGTGCATGATTTGGAGTGCAGCTATTGTACACACGCTCTAGATTTGGAGGCACTACTTATACGACATGTTTTGTGAAGTGTATACGGATCACCAGAGTCTCCATCATCCATTCAAGCAAAAGGATTTGAACTTGAGGCAACATAGGTGGTTGGAGATATTAAATAACTATGATATTACCATTCTTTATCATCCCGGGAAGGCCAATATAGTGGCCGATGCCTTGAGTAAGAAGGCGGAGAGTATGGGGAGTCTTTCTTTATTCCAGTTGGGGAGAGACCATTAGCTTTGGATGTTCAGGATCCGGCCAACAGGTTCGTGAGGTTGGATATTTCGTAGCCTAGCAGGGTTATTGGTTGTGTTGTATCATGGTTGTCCTTGTTTGAGCGCATTAAGGCATGCCAGTATGATGATCCCAACTTACTTGTCCTTATGGATAGGGTGCAGCACGGTGATGCTAAGGAGGTAACTATTGAAAATTATTGTGTGTTGTGGCTTCAGGGCTGGATTTGTGTGCCTGATGGCTTGAGAGAGTTGATTTTTGAGGAGACTCATAGTTCACGGTATTCCATTCACCCAAGTGCTAAGAAGATGTATCGTGATTTGAAACAACATTACTGGCGGAGAAGGAGGAAGAAGGACATTGTTGCACATGCTACAAGTGTTTGAACTGTCAGCAGGTTAAATATGAGCATCAGAGACCGGGTGGGTTCCTTCAGAGGTTAGATGTACCAGAGTGGAAGTGGGAGCATATTACTATGCATTTTATGGTTGGGATGCCACAAACTTTGAAGAGATTTTGATGCTATATGGGTCACTGTGGACCAGCTAACGAGGTCTTCATTCCAGTCATGACTACCTATACTTTAGTGTAGTTGGCTCGGATTTATCTTAGAGATTGTTCTCCTTCATGTGTGCCTATGCCTATTATCTCGGATTGAGGCACTTATTTTACATCACATTTTTGGAGAGTCGTGCAGTGTGAGTTGGCACACAAGTTGAGCTGAGAATGACATTTCATCTCCACGTGCATGGGCAGTCCGAGCGTACTATTCATATGTTGGAGGATATGTTGCGAGCCTATGCATTGATTTTGAGAGCCAGTGGGATCATTTTCTACCGTTAGTAGAGCTCTCCTACAATAATAACTAACATTCGAGTATCCAGGTGGTTCCGTATGAGGCCTTATATGGAAGGAAATGTCATTGTCCAATTGGTCTATTTGAGATTGGGGAGGCTAAGTTATTGGGCATGATCTAGTTCGTGATGCTTTGGAGAAGGTGAAATCGATTCAAGAGCGGCTTCGTACAACACAGTCCAGGCAAAAGAGTTATGCTGATAGGAAGGCTCGTGACATGGCATTCATGGTGGGTGAGAATGTTCTACTCAAAATACCGCCCATAAAGGGTGTGATGAGGTTCAGTGTCACGCCCCGACCTCGGGGAGAGCGACCGGTGCTCAACCGAGATAACCCGGCCGAGGAAGACTACTGGATTTCCTTCTACCGAACTCACCCATAAATAATGAGAATATAAAATTCATTAATTAATACCGTGAGGGTTCATGGACAACACTAGTTCCATTATCATTAGCTACTTCATTTATACATCTCCAAAACAATACATTTCACAACCGTAGTTTTACAGTGGAAGCATGAGATACAATTACGACATCTTTAGTTTAACTTTCTCACACTAATACACAACCCACTCTATGTCTACAGAGCCTCTAATAGATATAGAAGAGTACAACGATAGTACCGACAACAAGGCTCCGACTATACCTCAAAACAGAATACACACAGAACAAAAGATGCACAACCCCAGAAAGAAGTGGGGCTCACCAAGTCAGTTGAGAGAAGAGTGTACCGCTATCACTGGTCAATGTCTTCTGCTGTGGAACCACCTGCATCCATTAATGATGTAGCCGCCCAGATAAATGGGATGTTAGTACATGTCGAATGGTACTAGTACGAAAACTAAACACCTATTCAAGGACTATGATATACAATATGAATTACGATGAGTTATGGTAACAGTAAAAGGCTTAATTAGCCGTTAAAGCCAAAACAAATTTAGTAAGAGCTTTCAATAACATTTACAAACTTCATTCCGGGATCCACTACAACTATCTTTACACAGAGCGGCCCCGCCGCCTCATCCAGGTGTATGCTGGTGGAGGTGTAATCACAATACCAGGAACTCTACAAAAGGGTCCCCGCCGCCTCACCCCAATGTATACCGGTGGAGGAGTACTCACAATACCACAACACTACACAAAGAGGCCCCGCCGCATCACCCAATATATGCGGGTGGAGGCGTACTCACAATATCACAATACTACACAAAGCGGCCTCGCTGCCTCACCCTAATATATGCGGGTGGAGGTGCACTCACAATATCACAACACTACAAAAAGCGGCACCGCCGCCTCACCCCAATATATGCGGGTGGAGGTGTACTCACAATATCACAATTTAGGGTCCCAAAACTATAATAGTTTGTACAAAAGAGTTCCCTTTAAAACCAACCATTTGTCACCTTTTGCCTTAGCAGTGTAAGTTCATAAGATTTCATCATATGAGAAATGAGTGCTAAATCACATCGATTTCATACAATACCTTCATCCCACATAGGGTATAACATAATTAAGTCGCAATAGACAATCTTTAACACATAAGGGCTTGGGCACGTTATGTAATTGGAGAATCAATTTACTTGCTTGAACATCCCACATCAATAGAGTTTCAAGTGCGAGCACACATGATAGAATTTTACAAGGGTCCGGAAATTCCGATACTAGAAGAAAAATTTAGCCTTCATATCTTGCTTTGAGCTCTCCTCGAATTACTATAATGTTCCGAAAATCCTAGCAATCCCAATTATTTTGAGACATAACAAAATTGAACAAATTAGGAAGATATTCATGGTCTTAGATCATTTGAGCATTTTATCAAACACTAGATGTGTAAATTGGTTACAAAGTTCTTCCACAAGACTTCTTTCTCTTCACAACCCAATCTTTACCCATTTGGGCTCAACAATCCTCCACAAACCTTATTGGTACATGCATGTATATATAATACTCTCACACCCAAGAATCATACTAGCAATCAACCATCTTCTACCTAAATTCGAAATTGAAAACTAGGGTATGGAACCTTACCTTTTGGGTAAAGATCTTGTGAGATTTTCTTGTTGGATTTCAAAGCATGGACAAGATCTTGATGCACAAAGAACTTGAGCTTCTTCCTCTGTCTAGAACACTCTCACTTCTCTCTAAAATCATTAGATAATCACCCAAAAATAAGCCCTGAAGGCTATTTATCAAAATGAGGTCGGGTTATAAAAATAGAAAAATAGACCCTCCGAACTCAATCTGCGGTTGCAGAAATGACCGCAGAACAGGTATGCGGTCCGCAAAATGGACCGCAAAACCGTTGCCCAGAAATGGGCTGCACTAGACCGGTAGGCGACCATTCTGTGGTCCGTAGACCACTTTCGCAGTTCGCATAACGATTATGCGGTCGCAGAACTGACCGCAGTACCACATTCTGCCAGCCTTTGGGAATTTGGTCATAACTTCTTGTATGTGTGTCCAAATGAAGAACGGTTTGATGCGTTAGAAACTAGACTCAAAGAGATTTAATTTGATAGGTAGATCACCTGCTAAATCGTTATAGTTTGGTAGCAGCATGCGATTGAAGTAGGATCTTGCGCCAATGGAGACATCCTTTCCACTTAATGTATCCAACTTGTTCTACACAAATTCTTGCCATTCACAAAACTCTTAGTATGTTCCGACACACCTTAAACATATATTTTCATTTCAAAATAATGTGGTTCTATCCCATGGGTCTCCTTTAATACTCGAACTCGTTATACCAAAATACCGCGGGCGCACTATAAAATTTTAAATCATTAGGAATTTTTTTAATGGGGCCTTACATTCTCCCCCGCTTCGGATCATTCGTTCTCGAATGAGGAGTAGTGTCCGTCCCAAACACCTACATAACTCGACTCTTCTTTCAAACATTTCAAGCCCCCAAATTTGACTTACTCCAAAAAATTTTAGAATTTTCGGCAGAGTCTCCCCTGTAATTGGGCCTAACACCTGCTAGAGAATCACCAAAATCACTCCTAACAACACATCCACAACTCGACAAAGCCTCACAATGTATATCAACATCACTAATCTCAACATTAGAGGAATTATATTATCAAGACTGATATCTGGACATGAGCTGCAAATATTTTGAATCATAACACATTGAAAGTATCTTTCAAATCTCAACCATTTTATACAGTCAAGTGAAAATATTTTCTTTCCACAACACTTTCGGCCTTAAGGTGACCTTCTCGACTCATAGAATTCTCCATAACACATTAATGGAGGCAATCTCAACTCCCGAACCTATCTAACAAGGATGACAAATAGATACCCCTCATAAGATGATTATCCATTAAGTTCACCTTCTCTAACTTCCATCGGAACGATAGACCAAGGATTTCCAACTATCGTCTTAAACATAGACACATGAAACACCGGATACATGGAGGACAGCGATGGGGAAACATCATACTCATAGTTTGGCCTATTTCCTTCAATTTCATAAGGCCTAATATAGCTACACATACTTTACCTTTATTAGCAATTCACATAACATCCTCATGGAGAGAATATTGAGAATCACCTGTTCACTTTCTTCAACTCTAAATCTCTACGCCAAACACCCAAACTAAATCTTTGGCGACCGCCAACAATTACTCTATGACGTACTAGCATGAATATGACCATAAAATTTCCTATCCAATATATTTGATCACGGGATGATGCTTCTTTTTTTACATGGTTGCACCTTCAACCCTCATACATTACTATAAATAGGAACAAGGAGGTTCGAAATTGGGCTGGAATCTTTCAAGAATCTATCAATGTGCTGAGTAGGGCATTTCAGGAGGTTATATCCTAAGAGACATGAAGGTTACTACCAATAATACTGACATGGTTAATCATTGTGATGAAATCATTGATTTGACAAATGAGGCATAGAGTTTCCTAGTACGCATTGATAATGTAGGGACCATGTTCATGATTCTGGGATTTAAAAGAAACGAGTCATTTTAGACATGTGACACATGGGAGGCATGGTCGGGAGGATAAAGACATCAGCGTCAGTTATTCTTGGAAGACTAAGCGTCATGAAAAGGACATCAATAATTGTTTCATTCCATATGTACCTTGTTCGGCAATAGTAGGCCTCAAAGAGAAATAGCCAAGTAAGTGACACCAGTCGTCTCCTGGAGTGTATGGAAACTCAGTTTAACCCAAAATGAGAATATTCTAGAACCCTGAATGCGTTATGGGCTTCGAAATACATGAAATTGCATTATGCTCTTAACAGTAATTAGCACAAGGAATCTGTGTCGCAAGCCTATGAGGATGAATAAAAAAAAAAGTTGAACACTTGTGAGATTATTATCAGTCTGACAGCTTAACCCTTCAGAATAGTTGATCCTATATGAGAGGACTAGAGATACAACAAACTTTTCTTTCAAATCAATATGCTCATCATATGTGCCAGAATCTGAAACATCCACCTAAAATGGGGAGAGAAAAGTCGCGATAAGTCTGCTTAACTTTCAACCGCACACAAGTGAAACCATGTAGCTAGGACATATTAATGTTGTGATGAAATCATGTATAAGTTAGAGATAATGAATACTTTGCTATGAGCTGGACATATTTTTGCCATAATAACTCTCGAGTTGCAACACCAGGCCACTTCATGGGCAACAACAATACTAGAAACAAAGTGACTTACTCATTGAGGCATGATCTAGGTGGACATGAAAGTCATACTGAGATGGGGAAAAAACAAGATCTTACTGTGATGAATTTGTGAAAATCGCAAATTTTTCAAAAACTTTTATGCGGACAAGTGCCCCCTTTCAATTGACAGGCACACATATGATAGGTGATGAGATATGCTCTCATGTTACTAGACAGTGAAAAGGTTTCATGATAATTTTCATGAAGGAGTAAAGTGATTGTTCAAAACATAGGAACCACATACACCGGAGAGAGAAAGAGTGGCTCAAGAAGGATCTCAACACTAGGTCGCTATACATTGGATTTGATACCACATAGGTACCGTCTCTTGTTGAGAATTTAGGAAAGCAAGTGCAAAGTATTAATCGTAGAGTTATAACTCAATTCAAGGACATAATTATAGAACTCAATTCCTCAAGAGATCGTAAATAAGAGAATTGTGATCAAGAGGCTTCACGAATATTGCATCTCGTTCAAGAGTAGGTACATGCAATGTTTTGTGATTCAACGTCTTGTTAAGACCGTGTTTTTCAAGGCTCTTCAATATGGATGTACATATACAACAAGGAAAAATTATGCGTGTTCATAATGATTTACTAAGGAGTGACTTACTTGATGACATGTCACGACCCAACCGGAGGGCCGCGACAGGGCACCGGACCCTGCTTGCAGAGCGTCGGCGTACCCCTCACATCAGCTATCTTACTTTCTTTGTTATCTACAAAGCTTGTCATATGCGTGCAGTTTTGAACAACATCACAGTGGGCTGAAACGTCATACCATGACATAAACGTACTTATATACATAGTGTGCCAACGGGCTACAATGCAAAACTATACAACATAATACATATGCCGACGAGGCAATACAACTGTACCTTAGTCAACCCAACATTGGTCTATACATACATTAACATTTGTCTATGAGCCTCTACAAGAACATACATTAAGCAACCTATGTCGGAACAGGGCCCCGACATGCCCAACATATCTACACAAGGTGCATACCAAGGCTGTAGAAAGTCCGAAAGATGAATCTTGCTAATACCTGCTGAATCCGGATAGCCTACTGCTGTGGGGGAGCTCCGTCTATCAGTCTATTAGGACCTGCAGCATGACATGCAGCGTCCACAATAAAGGACGTCAGTACGGATAATGTACTGAGTATGTAAGACAGGAAAACATAACATAAGAACGATAGTATAAGCATCAGCATAGAAACATGTAACCTGTAATAAGTTAATTTCCTCTGAGGGCAACTAACCATGACCTATTCGTAGTGCTCATTTCTATACACATAACTCTTATAACATTATCGTGAACATGTTTATTATCATTATCATCGTCTTATACTCACGCCTCTGTGGACTTCCCATTTTCATATACATTGATTGTTACCGTATACATTATATAGTCGTTACCTCATACCTTTACATACGCCTCTGTGGGCTCATCATCAACATGTGCCTCTGTGGGCTCATACCCGGCCTTCATTAGGCTCGGTCATAACGTATGCCTCTATGGGCTCATCATCGTCATATGCCTCTGTGGGCTCATCATTATCTTATCATAGCATATTTTACCCGGCCGTACTAGACGCGATCACAACATACCCGGCCTTCATTAGGCGCGGTCATAACAATTAAATTACACATTTATAATACATTGCATGCTCATTCATTAAACGTATTTCAAACCCTTTTTAGCGACATACGATTATTACCCTCTTTTTCTACATGTAGTTAAGAATGTCTCTTTAACATGAATCTTGTAATACTCGCGGAATACCATCAACATTAATATCATAACAACAAAAGCAATTCTTCCTTAGAGGGAAACAATACAAGTAATCCTAACTTCTAGGAATAGAGTATTCTTTAGGGCTCGTTCATAGCACTGTATTCAATAGGAGTCGTGCAAAATAAAGAACGGTATAGTCTTACATACCTGGTACTTACTGCGCCAGTTCTCAAGCTACGCAATTTGCTACAGTCCCTTAGTCTACAATTAAAGGACAGTTCAATCGTTACTCACTACGCGTGATAGCTATCAATAACCCCAAATCTCCTAAATTAATGTGGTGGTTCTCTACACCCTTCCTCCCCTAAACCCCATCAAACGTATTTACAGCACATGCAACTCATTTACAACCCCTAATAACCATGACCCATTCCGTTTAACCCTACTTATTTCGATTTCATGGCTTCTAGTCATACTCCCATAAGTTTTTACAGGCATGCCACTCCCTATCATGAATGTTTAATGGAAAACTACATGAAAGGGAGTAGTAACTTACCTTGCATGTGAATTATTTGACCCTCTTCTTTGATTCCTTAATTTCTAGGTCTTGCCCTCAATGTGGGTTCGTAGGGGGAAACTCAACTAGGGTTCCCTTTTAGCTCTTCAATTTCTTGCTTCCCTTTTTCCAATTTAGAGTTTGGAAGAGAGGAAATTGGTTGTGTTGATGTGAAGGCTTTGAAAGGGGTCGTTTGGGGCCTTCTACTATGCTTGGACTCAGAAAAATGGAGGGACGGGTTTGGGTCCCTTTTATAGGCCTGGAAATAAGTGGCACACGCGCCTGACAGATTTCAGGTCTGCGATCGCATACTCGCCACAAACAGGACATGCGGTTCGCATTCCAGTCGCAAATCTCAACCCAGAATTCTGTTGCATTATGCGACGCAGAAGGGCCAGATTTGCAGTTCGCATTTTCAACAATGCGATCGCATTCTGGTCGCATTTCAGACACGGATTCAGCCCAGAACTCTGTTCCACTCTGCGATGGAAGGTGTCACATTTGCGGTCCGCATTTGTATTATGTGGTCCGCATACTGGACGCATATTTGACACAATTTCAGCCCAGAAATCTGTCTCACTTTGCGATCTTGGTGATGGATATGCGGTCCGCATTTGTGCTTTGCGGTTCGCATATCTAACTATGTGACACCTTTGTTCATTTTCTTAACTTTAAACTATTTTTCGGGTTCTTGGGTCCTCATATGTAAACTATTTCACAGTGTATTCTAATGTACGAATTTACGGGTTGTAACATGACATTAGGTTGACAGGATAGTACCTTAACTGATGCCCCTCGAACCCACATCCATAACATACATTGATACCATAGTGACCTACCCCCAAATGACATCTCCTCCATTTCACGCAACGGGTATGAGGACCGTTAAGCTGACTCGCCCCACTAACCAGACTTTTACCCTTTTTGCATACATTATAAACATCCCATTTATCCTTCCTCCAAGCCTTCATGGCGAGAGTAACAATATATGTAGTGGTTTATTGTGGACCTTTGGAATTTCCCAAGCCTGCCACCCCTAACTCGCTTCTGAGCATACTCACAACACAACGCCAAATGTTCTTTCCTGCATATCGGGGAGACGGGGATAGGTGTACCCAACCTAGGGAATTTGTTCATTTTGTGCCCCCTCTTTCCACAACTATAACATATTTCATGAACCATCCAACATAAACCCAAGTGGCTCTTCTTTTATATCGAACATTCCGGCTTATTGGTACAAACAATCCTTTTTCGTTTCTTAGGTGCTGTCACCACATATTTTGGTGGCACGGTAAAATTAATAGGAACAATGACACATCCCCTAGCAACTGGTTCTTTCAATACCTCCTCGCTGCCTCGAACCCGTGGGTTACTCATATGGAAAATGAGACACAGCGAGGAAATTAGCTTCCTATCTTAAGCTCTATTGCATGATTTGGAGTATCAAAGAAGGGTGAAATTCCTAAATGCCCAAGTAGCCTCCTCATTATAGATGTGGTCAACAACACACCGATAAGAAGGACTCTACTAGACACGGCTCCGAGACATCCTAGAAAACTTTATAACCTTAGGCTCTGATATCAAGTTTGTCACGCCCCGACCTCGGGGACCGCGACCAGCGATCAACCAAGATATCCCGGCCTAGCAAGACTGCTAGATTTCCTTCTACCCAATCACCCGTAAATAAAGAGAATATAAACTTTATTAATTAATACCATGAGGGTTCATGGACAACACTAGTTCCATTATCATTAGATACTTCATTTATACGTCTCCAAAACAATACATTTCACAACCATAGTTTTACAGTGGAAGCATGAGATACAACTACGACATCTTTAGTTTAACTTTCTCACACTAATACACAACCTACACTATGTCTACGGAGCCTCTAACAAATATAAAAGAGTACAATGATAATGCCGACTACAAAGCTCCGGCTATAACTCAAAAAATAATACACACGGAGCAAAAGATGCGCAACCCTGAAAAGAAATGGCGCTCACCAAGTCAGTTGAGAGAAAAGTGTACCGCTATCATAGGTCAATGTCTTCCGCTGTGGAACTACCTTCATCCATTAAAGATGCAACGCCCCCGGTAAAAGGGATGTTAGTACATGTCGAATAGTACTAGTATGAAAACTAAACACCTGTTCAAGGATTTGGAAATACACATGGCTTACGATGAGTTATGGTAACAATAGAAGGCTTAATTAGGCGTTAAAGCCACAACAAATTTAGTAAGAGCTTTCAATAACATTTACAAACTTCAACTCGGGGATCCTCTACAACTATCTTTACACAGAGCGGCCCCGCCGCTTCACCCCAATGTATGTGGGTGGAGGTGCAATGACAATACCAGGAACTCCACACAAAGTGGCCCCGCCATCTTACCCCAATGTATATGGGTAGAGGTGTACTCACAATACCACAACACTACACAAAGCGGCCCCGCCGCCTCTCCCCAATATATGCAGGTGGAGGTGCACTAACAATATCACAACAGTACACAAAGCGGGCCCGCCGCCTCACCCCAATATATGCGGGTGGAGGTGTACTCACAATATCACAACACTATACAAAGCGACCACGCCGCCTCACCCCAATATATGCAGGTGGTGGTATACTCACAATACTACAATTTAGGGTCCCAAAACTATAATAGTTTGTACAAAAGAGTTCCCTTTCAAATCAACCATTTTGCACTTTTGGCCTTAGCAGTGTAAGGTCATAACATTTCATCATATGAGAAATGAGTGCTAAATCACATTGATTTCATACAATACCTTCATCCTACAAAGGGTATAACATAATTAAGTCTTAATAGACAATCTTTAACACATGAGGGTTTGGGCACGTTATGCAATTTGAGAATCAATTTACTAGCTTGAACAACCCACATCAATAGCGTTTCAATTTCGAGTACACATGATAGAATTTTACAAGGGTTCAAAAATTTTGATACTAGAAGAAGAATTTAGCCTTCATACCTTGCTTTGAGCTTTCCTTAAATTACTATAATGTATCGGGAATCCTTGCAATCCCAATCTATTCTGAGACATAACAAAATTGAACACAAATTAGGAAGAAATCTGTGGTCTCAGATCATTTGAGCATTTTATCAAACACTAGATGTGGAAATTGGTTACACAATTCTTCCACAAGACTTCTTTCTCTTCACAACCTAATCTTTACCCATTTGGGCTCAATAATCTTCCACAAAACTTATTGGTACATGCATGTATACATAATACTCTCACACCAAAGAATCATACTCTCAATTAACCATCTTCTACCCAAATTCAAAATTGAAAACTAAGGTATGGAACCTTACCTCTTGAGTGAAGATCTTTGTGATATTTCCTTGTTGGATTTCAAAGCTTGGACAAGATCTTTATGAACAAAGCACTTGAGCTTCTTCCTCTCTCTAGAACACTCTCACTTCTCTCTAATATCATAAGATAATCGCCCAAAAATAAGCCCCAAAGGCTATTTATCAAAATGAGGTAGGGTTATAAAAATAGAAAAATAGACCGTCCGAACTCATGTCTGCGGTGGCAGAACTGACACAGAACAGGTATACGGTCCGCAAAATGGACCGCAAAACTGATGCCTAGAACTGGGCTACACTAGACTGGTCAGCGACCATTCTGCGGTTCGTAAACCACTTTTGCGGTTCGCATAACGATTATGCGGCAGCAGAATTGACCGTAGTACCACATTCTGCTAGCCTTTGGGAATTTGGTCATAACTTCTTGTAGGTGATTCCAAATGACGAACAGTTTGATGCGTTAGAAACTAGACTCGAAGAGATTGAATTTGATAGGTAGATCACTTGCTAAATCGTTTTAGTTTGGTAGCAGCATGCGATTGAAGTAGGATCTTGTGCCAATTGGAAATCCTTTCCACTTAATGTATCCAACTTGTTCTACATAAATTCTTGCCATTCACAAAACTCCTTAGTATATTCCAACACACTTTAAACATATATTAGAGGGAGCTGGTGAGATGGCCTAATGACTTGCATTGCCACCCAGCTTATCGGAAGTTCATCTAGTGTTTCATGTTTTCATGCTCCAGAAGCACTATGAGGATACGTCACATGTGTTAGATTTCAGCTCGGCGCGGTTGGACAAGGATATGACTTATGATGTGGAGCTAGCAGCCATTTTAGACAGGCAGGTTCAAAATCGAGGTCGAAGAATATTATATTGGTGAATGTTAAATGGAGAGGTCGACGATCGAGGGGGCGACTTGGGAGACCGAGCTTGAGATGTGGAGTAGATATCCTAACCTTTTTTATATCCCAAGTATGATTCTAGACTCGTTCGAGGACGAACGTTTGTTTAAGAGGGGGAGAATGTAATTACCCGACTAGTCATTTCATATATTTTAGCCCTAGTTTCCTATTTGATTCTTCCCTTATGTGTTTTTGATGTTATGTAACTTGCGGGAATGGTTGGTTTAGTTCCGGGAAGATTTCAGAGTGATTTGAAACACTTAGCTCCTAACTTGGAAGCTTAAGTTGGAAGTGTTGACCAAGTTTGCCTTTTGTATATTTGACCTAGGATCGAAGTTTTGATGGTTCCGTTAGATCCAGAAGGCAATTTTGGATTTTGGTGTATGCCCAAATTTGAGTTACGACATTCCTAAATGATTTTGAGGCTAATTGCCTAAAGTTGGAGGTTTGAAGGGGTGGAGAGTTGATAAGTTTGACTCATAGTTGACTTTGGAGTTATCAACGTCCATTTGGGATTTTGAGCCTTAGAATAGGTTCATGAGGTGATTTATGACTTATGTGTAAAATTTGGGATCATTCCAAGATGTTTAGACGTGTTCGTCGTATGTTTGGAATATGGAAATTTTAAGTAGCTCATTAAGCTTGAATTGAGGTACAATTCATGATTTTTATGTTATTTTGTGTGATTCGAAGCCTCGAAGGTCTATCTTATATTTTGGGACTTGTTGATATGTTCAGATGGGGTTCCAAGGGGCTCAAGTGTGGTTTAGAATGGTTTTTGATGGTTTTAGCCTAGCTGGAATTTCTGGTTATGCTATTGTCGCATTTGCAAGGGATAAGTAGCAAATGCTACTATTGTAATTGCGAGGTGGATCTCGCTTTTGTGAAGTTGGGCGTATGAGGAAGTCCTCGCATTTGGTAGTGTTTGTCTGCAGTTGCGAGCATAAGGGGTTTGCTTTTGTGGTGATTGTTGTCGCTTATGCGACAGTGGCCTCCGTGGTTGGGTTCGAATTTGCGGTTGGGTGGTTGCAAATGCCAGTTGTCGCTTCTGGCTAGACTTAACTTTTGCGAAAGACTTTGTCACAAATGTGACTTTGATTGGGCCAACTAGGTTCGCAAATGCGGGCCACTGGTTGCAACTGTGATGTTCGCAATTGCGAGCCTTTGGTTGCAAATGCGAGACCTGCAGCTGATACTTAGAGGTCATTTCGGGGTTTGAGTTTATTTGATCACATTTTGAAATTGGGAGCTTGGTTTGAGGAGATTCATAAGGTGATTTTTCACCCACTTGGATTGGGTTAGTGTTTTTGGCTCAGATTTGACTGTTATTTATGATTTCATCCTTGATTTTTGCATTTGATTGGTGAATGTAAGTGAGAAAATTGGGGATTTTGGCAAAACGTTTCTAAAATGAAAAATAGAAACTTGTATGATTGTACTCGTATTCGAATTGGTGTTCAGGATTTGTGACTTTCTTCAGGTTTCGGGAAGCGAGCTCGGGTTGACTTTTTGGTTGATTTTGTGTGTTGGTATCAAGATCAAAGTTTTAATGTTTGGGTTTGTTTCCTATGGTATTATTATTTTTTGTTATTGAGTTTTTCTACGCTAGATTTGACCCGTTCAGAAGGCGATTCGAGAGGCAAGGGCTTTTTGCAGTATTAATTTGGCTTGTTTGGGGTAAGTATATTGGCTAACCTTGTGAGGGGGAATACCACTTAGGATTTGGCCTTAATTTCCTATTTGTGTTATGTGAAAGGCAACGTGTACATGAGGTGACGAGCGTGTCCACGAGTTCTATGTGTGATTTGTCACCAAATTTGTAACGACCCGACTGGTTATTTTTCATTCTAGTGCATCGTTTGGCGGTTTATGGCCTTGAGTAGCTTCACTTTATGTATTATGACTCGCACATGTAGCCGGATTTGAATTTTGGGAAGTTCGGAGTTGATTTAGAAGGAGAATTCTCAATTCAGATGCTTTAAGTTGGACGAGCTGACCAAGGTTTGACTTTTGAGTAAATGATCTCAAAATCGAAATTCAAAGGCTCTGATAGGCTCGTATGATGATTTTGGACTTGAGCGTATGTTCGGATCGAGTTTCAAGTGGACCAGGATCGTTGCAATGCTTATTGTTGAAAGTTGGCATTTTGAAGATTTTAGAATTTTTTAAGTTTTACTTGAAGTGGACTTTGGTATTATCGATGCCTGTTTGGGATTCCGAGCCTTGGAACATATTCAAATTGTGATTTGTCACTTGTACCTAAAATTTGGCGGTATTCGGGGATGTGTAAGTGTGATTGGGACATGTTCATCAAAGGTTGAATGCTTGAAGGTTAAAGGAAGGATTTCAATCATCGATTCGTGGTTCTGATGTTAATCGTGGAATTTCGAACCTTTTTCTAAGTTTGGTAAGGTATTGGGACTTGTTTGTATGATTTGACGGGGTGTCGGGGGCCTCAGATGTGTTTCGGGATGGTTGCAGACCAAGTTTGGATGATTTGCTAATGTTGGTGTTGGTTTCTGGTGTTGTTCTTTGCAAACTCGAGGGGATGCACGCATTCGCGAAGAAGAAATTGTGGCTGCTGGGGATTATTTTACGCAACCACGGTGGAGGTCTCGCATTCACGAAGATTTGGGGAAGAGATTCATCCTGTTCGCGACTAGGGTGTCGCGTTCGCGTAGGTAAGGTTTGTTCTAGGGGAAAGCCCTTTGCGTTCGCAAAGGAGAGGACGCGTTCGTGATGGTCAGGCCCTATAAGGCATTGCGTTCACGAGCCTGCTCTCGCGTTCGCAAAGAAGGCTTGGAGCTGGTGGTGACTTTGTGCTTTGCTAATGCGAGGCACATACCGCATACGCGAAGAAAGATTCCTAGGCAGATTATAAGTTGGCCAATAGGAACTTTTTTTTGTCATTGCACTCATTTCTCTCTTGCTTGGCCGATTTTTGGGCGATTTAGAGGAGCCATTTTCGTCTCCTATCACGAGGTAAGTTATTTCCACTTGCTGTGAGTTAAATGCATGGATTATATGTGGATTTAAACACAAAAGTTTGTAGAAATTGTGGGATTTTGGAAGAAAACCTATAAATGGTAATCTTGGATTTTGACCACGAAATTTGGATATGGAATTAGGAATAAATTATATATTTGAGTTCGTGGTGCTATGGGTAACATTTATCTATGAAATATTTTGGAACTCGGCCACGTGGGCTAGGGGGTTGACTTTAATGACTTTTCGAGCGAAGTTGAGAATTATTATAAATTGTTATGTAATGAGTATTGGAGTATATTTTGGTTGATTTTCACATTATTTGATTAGTTTTGCATTGTTCGGCATCGTTATGGGGTGTTAGAGAGGCGTTGGAGCCGGTTATGGAATTTCAGAGCGAGTTAAGTCTCCTGTCTAAACTTGTGAGGGGGAAACTACCCCGTAGGTATTATATTTGTTATGTGCTACTTGTTATGAGGGCTACGTACACACGAGGTCACGAGAATCCTTACGTACACACGTTGTATTACTTGGATTCAATTTGTTTGTTTAATTACTTAACACTTAAGACTGAAATTCGATAGAGATCATGTTATATCGAACCTCACTACCTTGAGTTGTTTGGCGGGATAATTGGTTGATTGTAAATGTCAAGCTTACTTCATGTCCCTGCTCTTGTGTTGCAAATACGCAATTCTCCTCTTCATGGGGATCGACTGAACGCCTCGGGAGTACATATATACTGAGATGCATTAGTGGATCGGGTCGTATGAGCTCGGCAGTGTATGTCCACGACTATATGGATTGGGCCAAATGACCTAGGCATAATTCGTGCGTAATATCTCTAGGAGTTCGAATACCTACGAGATTTCCCTTTTCGTTGAGACTTGGCAATTACATGATGTTTCCTTCATGACTTGAGGTCTGATATTTACTTGATGGTTCGTATTTGTTGAAATGGCATGTGGTATTTGGGGATTTTAAATTGATAGTTTCTTTAAGGATCATGTTAGTTACAGTTTCTTACTCAATTGATACAGTTGTATTTCATGCCTACTTATAATTTTTGTATTTTGTTTATTTGACCACTAGTAAGTGTCGATGTCGACCACTCGTCACTACTTCTCCGGGGTTAGGCTACATACATATTGGGTTCACATTAATTTACGTACTCATGCTACATTTTTGCACTGATTGTGCATGTATATTTGGTGGTCATTCGGGTGCATAGGCGCAGTTGCTTAGGAGACTTTGTGGTGAGCTGCTCCTTATGTTACGATCTGCAGCACAAGTAGTCCCCATCTTATCCATTATCTCTATTATGTCTAGTCTCTATTTCAAACAGTTGTGTAATAGTACTATATATTTTAGTAGATGTTCATGCACTTGTGACATCGAGTTTTGGGATTTCCAATAGATGTTTATGGACTTGCTTAATATTGTAACATTCTTATTTTATATTTACTAATATTTTATATTTTCACGATTTTCTAAGCATTAATTTACTTATTTAATGAAAGCCTTGATTTTAATATTAATAAAATGAATAGATAAATGTATAGTTCACTGTTGGTTTGCATATGGAGACGTTGGGTGCCATCACGGTCAATAGTGGGAATTGGGTCGTGACAACTTGGTATCAGAGCTCCAGGTTCACTTAGGTCTCCGGAGTCATGAGCAAGTCTAGTAGAGTCTTGCGGATCTGTACGGAGACGTCTGTAATTATCTTTGAGTGGCTACAGGGCTTTTAGGAGAACTTCTTTTCCTAATTCCTCATCGTGCAATTTGATTTTATTAAAGCTGTATTCATTTCCTTCCAACACATTCTTATACGATGTGGAGTGGTAGTTATTAATTAGGCATCAGGGAGTTGTAGTGGTGCTGCAGATGTGGTGCATGATGTTTTTCTATGTATTCGGGTGGACCGTTATCGTCGCCTTGAAGCATTAATTTCCTTATTTAAAGAAAGCCTTGATTTTATTATTAATAAAATGAATAGATAAATGTATAGTTCACCATTGGCTTGCATATGGTGACGTTGGGTGTCATCACGATCAATATTGGAAAATGAATCGTTATAACCTGGTATCAGAGCTCTAGGTTCAATTAGGTCTCAAGTGTCATGAGCAAGTCTAGTAGAGACTTGGGAATCTGTATGGAGTCATCTGTACTTATATTCGAGAGGCTACAGGGCTTCTAGGAAAACTTCCCTTCCTAATTCCTCATCGTGCAATTTGATTTTGTTGAAGCTGTCTTCATTTCCTTCCTACTCATTCTTATACGATATGGAGCGGTAGTTATCGATTAGGCATCGAGGAGTAGTGGTGGTGCTGCAGATATAGTGCATGACATTTCTCCCTGTGTATTTAGGGGGACTGTTATTGTCGCCCTGCGGATGGGTGTTCTGTCTTTTTAGCAAGTGTTAGTGTTGTCTACAGTTTCGAGACTATGCACAGTGTATGGTGATGTCCATGCGTTGTTATCACACAGTGCTAGTGTAAATGGTAGGATGCTAAATTATATGTCGTGGCGGTGAATGACTCAAGAGGAGGATTATTCGATTCATGGTTTAGAGGTTCGACATTTAGTCACAGCGGAGGAGAGGCAATTGGACTATGGATGTTCAGTCGTTGTTTGACAGAGTAGTGATGTTGGATATTATCGAACTTGGTGAAATTCTTGGTTGTGTTGTGGTGTTGTCTTTGTTTAAACGTATTAAGGCTCGTTAGTATGAAGGTCTTTATTTTCTTTCCTTTGGGGCACGATATTGTGAAATAATATCTAAGAAGCGGTTATCGGAGATGACGTTTAGAGAAACAACTTATTTTGAAGTCTCTGCAACAGCATCAAAAACTTGTTGCCTTAAATCGCACACGCAACTATATGCGGTCAAGAAATGACCTGGCCAGTTGTTTTGTATATTTGAGCCTTGTTCCCCTATTTGATGCTTCTCGTAGGTGCATTTGTTGTTATGTGACTAGCAAGGATGGTTGTTTTGGTTTCGAGAAGGTTTTGGATTGAATTTGAGCACTTAGTTCCTAGTTTGGAAGCTTAAGTTGGAATTGTTGACCAAGTTTTGCTTTTGTATATTTGACCTCGAATTGGAGTTTTGATAGTTCTGTAAGGTCTGAATGGTTATTTTTGAGTTAGGCGTATGTCCCGATTTCGATTCGAAGGTTCCTAGGTTGATTTGGCTCTAATCGGCGAAAGTTGGAAGTTTGAATATTTAGAAGTCCATAGGTTTGACCCATTGTTGACTTTGTAGTTATCGATATCTGTTTGGGATTTCGAGCCTTAGAATTGGTCTATATGGTGACTTATGACTTGTGGGTAAAATTTGGGGTCATTCCAAGTTGGTTAGGCATGTTCGACGTAAGTTTGGAATCCGATAATTTGGATTAGTTCATTAAGTTTGAATTGAAGTGTGATTCGTGGATTTGATATTATTTTGTGTGATTCGAATCCTCGAGTAAGTATATGCTATGTTTGGATTGGGTCCCAAGGGGCTCGGGTGAGTTTCAGATCATTTTGGCCTTGGTGGGCATTTATGTTCTAATGTTTTTGCACCTGCAAGGTTTGGACCGCAGCTGCGAGTCTGCAAATGCGAATGGATGGCGGTAGATGCGGAGATGGGAGGGAGACAACTTGATCTGCAAGATGGGATGGCACAGATGCACATCCTTTACCGCAGAAGCGGCTCTACAGGTGCGAGGTATTGGTCCGCAGAAGCAGAATCGTGGGACTTAAATGGATTCCACATCTGTGATGGTTTTCTGCAAATGCGGTGTAGCAGAAGAGACTTATGGGCCGTAAAAGCAAAAGTGTTGGGCAAAATATATCTTGAGCAAGGATTTAATTTCATTTATCACATTTTGAGATTGGGAGCTCGAATTTGGGAAATTTTTGAAGGCATTTTCACGATTTGGTTCGGGGTAAGTGTTTTTGACTTGGATTTGATTATTATCCATGATACCAACTTTGATTTTCGCAATTAAATGATGAACCTAAGTGAAGAAATTGGGATTTTAGTAAAAATTTATCTAAAGTGTAAATTCAGGATTTCAACCCCGATTTTGAGTCGGAATTGGATAAAACTTGTATGGTCGGACTCGTATTGGAATGGGTGTTCGAAATTTATAAATTTTGTCGGGTTTCAGGGTGCGGTCCCGGGGTTGTCTTTTTGGGTTGACATTGCACATTTTTCTTTTGGCTAATATATAGTTTTTGTTAATAGAAACAATGTACAAAAGTAGAGGGGCACATAAACCTTACCTCCAAAGAGAAAATGCATATACTCTTAGTTATCCTAGAATGATAACTAATTGTACCTAGATAGTAGTAAGGAGTTAGACCTATGATGATGTAACGATTATCTATTTTATATTGATAGACAATCGTATGTACAAAAATAATGTGAGATTTTTCTAGGTCAACTATACAAAAATGTACTCTTGTTCCAAGTTCTACCAAGTAGATGAAGGATGTGGTCCCTTCTATATACATCTGACAACTATCAGGGGTGTCGAGAGTTCCCAAAAAATGAGAAAAAATATGAGCTATCTTCAAATTTGCTTTGGCCTTGAGGGCAAGGAAAGCCCAGTTAAAGATGTCTATCAGAGAATTCCATGTGACTGGACAGTGGTGTTGTTTGTGTCTTGAATTCATGACAGCTAAATAATGTGTTGCTTCCATCTTCCTGTTGAGTTTTGATTGTTTAGCTGGTTGTTTGTGACTTTCAAAATTGTGTTGTTGTTGCTCGATGACTACTGCTGCTGGTTCTGAAGCTGGGGTGTTGAACTAAGTGCTGGGGCTGCTGCTGTTGAGTATATGTATATGCCATGTTTCTTCTGTGGAATTGTTTGTTTAGTTTGCTACTTCCGAAGGTCAATGTGTTCAGTTTATGTGGCTTTCTATGGTGTATGTGTTGGCTAACAGTTCTGTCTTATTTTGAGTCAGTAGTTAATTGACTGACTGGCTTTTTGTGGTTGTGAAGTTGATGCCTCTTGGTGGTTCTGTGTGTGTGCTACTTCTGCTAGGCATCTGAAGTTTGTGTTTGGGTGACTTGTGATTTCTGCTAGAATGATGTTTGACAGTTTATGTAGTTGTTGCTGTGAAGTTGTGTGTTGATTGGATTGTGTTTGTGAGGTTGTTGCATATTGATTGACATATGATCGAAGGTATAAGATAAGGTCCTTGATGATTGTTGTAGTTGCGATAGAATAAGCACTAACAGTTCTAATACCACACATTAGAAGAAAGGATTGGTTGCAGGCTTTGTTTGATCTCCGATTCTTTCTATAGATCATTTGTTGTGGGTGACTGTTCCATTTGAGTGGATGATGAGACTTGTGTTGGTTATGTAGGGGGTTTGGCATGTGCTGGTGTACTTCATCTATCTGGCATTTGGAGAACAGTGAGGGCAGCTTTGAGAGATGACCCCTTAGGAGCTTCTTCTACAAAAGGGAGCAGATAATGTTAGTGAAGAAATGTTGCTTCAATGGTCTATTCCCAATATTATTCTTCTCTGTTTTCATCATTTTCTTTCTTATTCTTGGTTCTTTGCTATCTTGCTGCCTTAACTCTTATGTAAGGGCATTGCATTTTTTCTTCATTCACAATCTTCCTGCCTTGTGAATCTAGCTGCCAGAAATAATGACATTCAAGTCTCCTAGACTCAAGGGCATAATTTGCTAGATGGTCAACTAGTTTGTTTCCCTCCCTGTATATGTGTGACACCTTGAATGTGAAGTCTTCTTTCAGTTGCATTATCTCCTCCACTTGATCATCTATACACCAAGGTGGCTTCCATGTACCATTGATTATGTTTTTGAGGAGCATGGAGTCTGTTTGGAGCCATATGTGTGTGTAGTTGTGGGATTTGCAGTGCTTCAGGGCCTCCACAATAGCTGTTGTGTTTGTTCCTTCTATGATTTCTTTTCCCAGTGCATATCTCAATTCTCCAGCTTCATTCCTTACACAAAAGCCAATTGCACTCCTTCCTAGGTTTCCTTTAGATGCTCCATATGTATTAACTTTAAGCCAGCTTTCCATTGGTAATTCCCAGACAATTTTGTTAAACTTCAATCTTGGAGTGTAGTTTTTCATCATGTGTAGTAGATCCTTCCATTTTTGAGGTACATTAATTCCTGGCTTTTTGAGCTGAACTAAAGCCTGTGGTGTTGTGGAAACCTGATATATAACTCTGCTCACAGACACTATTTCTCCATATTTGTAAATGTTCCTTCTTTTCCATAATTCCCACATAATGCAAGAGGGGACAGCCTGCAACACTGACAGACAATTTGGTGATTGCTTGGTGAAATGTTAAGTCTTCACATGCTATGCCTGCGCTTGATAGGAAGTATTTCCAAACTCTGGCTGCTGCACTAGATGTATAGAATAAGTGGACCAGTGTTTCCTCCCTTAGTTCTGCACAGCACCAGCATCTCGATGGCATGTGATACCCTAGCCTTTTCATGAAGTCATCTAGAGGCAGTTTAGCTTTCCAGACCTTCCATATGAAGAAGGCTATCTTAAATGGTAGTCCTTGCACCCATATCATTTTGTAAGCTATTTTAGGTTCATCCCTCCTTCTGAGATAGTCCCATGCAGATTTGACAGTGAAGTGGCCTTGGGTTTCTAGCATCTAGTATGGTACATCTAAGGTATTCTCCCTATATGGAGGTCTTACAGTTTCCATTATGTGTGTTGCAATATCTTTAGGTAAGATCTCAAGAAGTTTGTCCCTATTCCATGTCCCTTCTTCCAGAACATCATACACGTTGTGTATGGATTCATCTATCTCAAAATCAATTGGCACAACAAAGTACAGTGCTCCCAACCTTTCCAGTTATCAAACCAGAATAATGAGGATCCCATTTTTGGATGCCAGGTAAATTGGTGTTATATGATGTCTCTGCAGTCCAACATCTTCCTCCAAGTATGTGATCCTCTTTTCCTTGGTATTATTACTGCATTCAGCTTCTTGTAGTATTTCTGACTCATAAAGGCAGACCAGAGGCTTGGCTTGATTCAAAAATTCCACCACAGTTTACAGAACAGAGCTTTAGATACATCATGTACTGATCTGAAGCCTACTCCACCCTCATCAAAGGGCATACATAAAGAATTCCATGATGACCAATGTCTACTGCATCCTCTAACCGTGCTACTCCAGAAGAATTGTGCAAATAGCTTATGTAGTTTGTTGATGACATAGATGGGTGGGCTGACTGCAGAGAGTAGATGTATTGGCATGCCCCGAAGTACATGTGAGATCAACACTGACATGCCTCCTATTGAAAGTAGTTTTCCTTTCCAGGACTGCAACTTATCAAGTATTTTGTTGATCAATCCTTGATAGTATTCCAACTTCCTTCTAGAGTAGAAATTGGGACATCCAAGGCATGTAAAAGGGAAGTCCTGCCTTCCCATTCCAGTGATCCTTTCCACCGTTGTAACTACTTCCTAGTTAGAAGAATGATGCATATATATTGTAGATTTGGCTTTGTTTACCAGTTGCCCAGATGCAGTCTCATATGTATACCAAACTTCCATTATCAATTGTAATGAAGTGGCATCAGAAGAGGAGAATATGATTGTGTCATCTGCATATGACAGGTGGTGTATTTTCGGACTCCATTTAGGCAGTCCAAAGCCACAGAAGCATAAATTTAGGTGCAAAGCATTCAAGCCTCTAGATAAAGCTTCAGCAGCAAGAATAAAAAGGGTGGGTGATAATGGATCACCTTGTTTGACCCCTCTTGAAGATTTGAAGAAGCCATGTGTCCGTCCATTTATGAGCAATTTTTTCCAATAATATCATACACTATTCTAGTGAATGTCTCAGAGAATCCCATTTTCCTTAATGTGTTTGTCAGGAATAGCCATGATAATCTGTCAAAAGCTTTTGCCATATCAAGCTTGATTACAACATTTGGCCCAGCTTTTGTTGTTAGTCGAATGTCTGTGATGATTTCTTGTGTTAAAAGTACATTTTCAGCTATGGTTCTCCCCTTTATAAAACCTGCTTGTTCTTGAGATATCGAAACAGGCAGTAGATCTACCAGCCTTTCATCTATCACTCTTGAGAAAATTTTGTTAATGAAGTTGCTTAAGCTTATGGGCCTCATTTCAGAGAATGCTACCACCTCTTTTTTTTTGGGAGAAGTACCAAGTTTGTATGTGTCACACATTTTGGTAACTGCCTCCCTAAAAAAAGTGCCTTAACCATGTCAAGAATGTCTTCTCCAATGATCTCCCAGCATGAGTGATAGAAAGCACCTGTGAATCCATCTGGTCTTCCTGCACTGTCTCTATTTAATCAGCAAATAGCGTGCTTGACTTCTTCTAGTATGGGATGTTCTGATCAGTTCTATATTCTTCTCCATGTTTATCAAAGGAGGAATGTTATCAAGTATGCTAAAATCAGTTGGAGTTGCATTTTCAGCGAACTGTTCTTTATAAAAATTGATAGTTTCTTCTACAATTTGTTCCTCTTCTTCAATCCAGCTGCCAGTGCTATTCTGAATCCTCCTCAGTTGTAGTCTTTTTCTTCGACCATTTACTTGGGCATGAAAGAACTTGGTGTTTCTGTCTCCATCCTTAAACCATGATATACCTGCCTTTTGTTTCCAGAATTCTTCCTCAATTGCTAGGTGTCTAATAAGTTGTGCTTGTACCCTTTGCAATCTTTCTTTGTTCTGCTGTGTTGGCCTTTCTTCAAACTATTTTTCATGGACAAGAATCACTTCCTCCATGCTCGCAATACTTCGAAATATGTCTCCATATGTTGCTTTACTCCAGGAAGACAGTGACTTTTTGAGTTACTTGAGTTTGTGATTGAAGAGGATGAAAGGGTCAGCGTGGAAATCTGCGTGCCAATTCTCCCTCACTACTACTTTAAAGGTGTCATGTTTGATCCAGAAGTTGAGAAATTTGAAAGGCTTCTTGATTGGCATTGCTTCAATGTCACATTTTAACAAAAGAGGGATGTGATCCAAGCCTATCTTAGATAGATGAGTGACCTCCAACCTTGGAAAGGTTTGCTGGAATTCCATGTTATCTCTGCCATTCCATCAAGTGAAGATGCTACCCTTGAAACCTAGATCAGCAAGGTTGTAAGTGTTGATGCAGTGTCTGAAATTTTTCTTCTTCATCCCATATCACATTGAAATCTACCCCTACTAGCCATGGGGTTGTCATATCTTGAGCCATGGCATACAGAGAGTCCCACAGGTCTATTATCTCTATTGCATTACACTTAGCATATACTAGTGTGAGGATAAGCTCCACATGTGTTTCTGTATGGAGCAGCCTCAAAGTTAGTTGTTGTACCATGTCATACAAAATTTTGATTTCATATATATCATCTATGAAGGCCCAGATTTTGTTCGAAACATTGACCATGGCTTGAGAAAAGCCAATCTTCCTTCTGTATCTGTCCATCTTTTTTACTTACTACATTGGTTCTAGAATGCCAATGAATTCAAAGTGATGTTTTTTGTGCAGCGTGACGAGCCTCTCAAAAGCTTGCATTGTATTCACTGACCTAATATTCCATATGATTGCATCCATTACAGATTATTGGAGAGAGTTAGAGTTCTTCTTGTTTGAACACCTATTACAGAGGCATTGTTGTAGTCTATGTTTTGCTTCTTTCTGCCTTTTGTTGCTGATTTCACCTTAACTATCTGTGTTGGAGAGAGATCCCCTTGTTTAGCAACAATTAGAAAGTTTTGGGTAGTATATTCTTCATCTAGATCTTTGCCAGAATGTTCATTGTGATCTGTTTCATCTCCCACTGCTGCAGCAATGCTGGGGTACTTTAGTTTAACTATTGCTGATTGACTTTTCTCCTTGCTTTTTGGATGAATTAGTTCTAGTGAAGCCAAATTTCGAGATTCTCCTTGTGCTTGATTCTTCTTATTGGCTGAACCTGCTTTCTCTTTTAGTTGTGCCTCGATTGTGCCTTTCCTTACAATTGATCCAGGATCAATGCCAGTTTGATCATCTCCTTTTTGGAATTTAGCTTCTGCTTCATGAGCTGCAATACTAGCTTATTTTTGGCTTGTGTTTTTCAGCATCATTTGATTGTTTTTATCTTTATTGTTAATTTTTGTCACTGTGACAGTAGCATTGGCAATTCCATTTTCACATTGATCATCTTCCTCCATTGCCTCATCAGCTGCCTCATCCTCACTTTGCATTTCTTCTGGAATTTCTCCTTCCTCTAAGTCTTCCTCTATTTGATCTGACCATAGTCTTCTTGGGCTTCCTTGTGGCTTCTCAAGAACCTTTTCTGGTTCTGCAGATTTCTTTTCTTCTGTCTTGGTCATTGCTCTTTCCACAAGAGTGTCTTGTGATGGAATATATTGATGAGAGGTGTTGGTGGTAACCACATTTGTGTTGAAGTTTTTCTGCACCCACTGAGTAGTGGATTCCTTTGTGTTTTGTTTCCCTTTTCTTGTATGCAGTTGAAGTTCTTCCATGGTGTTCATTTCAATGCCAGTTTGATCATCTCCCTGTTGTTTGTTTGTTGGTCTTGCTCTTCAAAATTGTAGCTGTTGGTGATTTTGAGTTGGGAACTACTGCTGCAGAGCATATAGGCTCCTCTACCAAATGCAGGGGTGCTGCAGAGCATGTAGGGACAGTGGTGCTCTTTTGAACAATTGTTTATTCAATCTTCTCCAACTAGTTGTCCTTACTAGCACTGTTTTTTTCCATATCGACTATAGCAAATTTGTTGGCTGATTGAAGTTGCTGAGTGACCTTATCAACTGGTATCATTTCTAATCCAATATTGGCTTGATTGCCCATTTGCTTGTCTTTACTTTACTTTCGACTGACTTCCTTCCATTGTGGAGCTGCATTAGCTACCACTTTTCCACTCGACATAATCATCAATGGTGCATTTTCCTTCCTCTTCACAGCATTGTCATTAGTTTGCTGTTTCTCAACAGAGTTGTTACTCAGCAATTATGGGTGTAGCTTCCAGCACTCGAGCATGTCATGTCCTTGCAATTTGCATTGTTTGCAATACTTAGGGATAAAGTCGTATTGAATCTTTACCTATTTAGTTCTTACACTCCCTGTAGTTTCATTTTCAATATCCATGCGGACTTTCTTTGGCAGTTCAGCTAGCAAATCGACGAGCACCTTAACTCTTGCGCAACTGGGACGAGTCTTATTGATTATTTGCATATCTAAGTGGAATGGTTTCCCAACAGCTGATGCCAAAGAAAATAAGCATTCTTTAACAAAATATGTAGGTAGTAAACTGGGAAACGAAATCCAAGCCATGGCTTTGGGAGTTTCTTCTCCTTCCTTAAACTTAGCATCATAAATCAGTGTCCTCATCTAGTATTCATATCCATCTTTATATTTCAAGTAGTAAACAAATTTTAAGGTTAAATTGATAAAATATTGCCATAAAGTCAATCGAATCAGTACATGTCTGTCTCTGAGTAGTCCGATATTGCAGTCACACTTAATACCATATTGCGCCGGAATTAGTCGACGAAGTTCTTGAATTTATGGCCATCCGTATGAGAACTTACTAATTATAGCATATTGTAGGCCTTCTATTACATTCATTCGATCAACTTCTGCCTCTGTGAACTTGACAAAGGGTTGTCCCTGTAGGAATGTCGCTCTTTCGATTGGGATTGGGTCGAGCTCGACTTTCAACGTAGGGTTCGCGAGCTTAGCGTTGTTTAGTGTGTCTGGTTTTAGGATGTGACTATAGTCTAGAGTCTGGGAGTTGTTTGAGGTCGTATCTGGGGGTTGGGCGATGAGGGTGGAGGGCGAGCCAGCCGGATTCAATGGCTGGTCACTGGTCGGCAACGCCATTGAAGCTCGCTTGGAGCGAATCGCCTAAGGCAGACATTGCATATTTGAATCAAGATAATAGCTTTTTTTTATTAGGTTGTTTTCTATAGCTTTTATTGATATTATTAAGTTATTTTGGCTAGATTCGAGCCGTCCAGAGAATGATTTACATGTGAAAGGATTTTTATAGTACTGATTTGATTTGTTTGAGGTAATTATATGCCTAACCTTGTTTTATGTGAAAAGCTATGTGTACATGAAGTGACGAGTATATACACGCGTGCTATGTGTGGTTTATGATCAGATTCGAACCAAGGTTTCTCTTATTGCCTAATTTTGATTGGGAGATCTTTGTGCTACGTGTATTCACTTTGGATGATTACTTGAGTTTATATTTCCATGATAGGGATCACGTTTTAGGATTTCATTTCCTAAATTTTCCAAGTTGGGCATTTATGAGATTATTGCTAAATTGAATTAACTGAATTCATGCTTATATGTCGAACACCCATCCGCATTTCTTTATTGATATGTCCTTGTTCACTGCGTTGGCAGATTGTGAGTTTGTCTTGATAAAAATTATTGGCATGTTTATGTTATTATGATTGTAACACATGTAGACGTGTTGGGCGGATTTTTTGGGTGTTGGCACGAGGTCTTGCTATGCTATTGTTAGTGTTGATATTGCACATGTGGCGAGATAAAGCAGGCTATATAAGGTTTGCACATGTGGAGATACAAGGTGGGATAAATTGTTAATAGCGTGTAGCGAGACAAGGCATTTACTTTATTTTAGCACACACGGTGAGATAAATATTGTGATTTTATTGTACGTGATGGTTTCGGGGGTTATTCTTGCCGAGATTATGTGATGTTTTCGATGTCATTTCTGATATTATTTCTATGATGGGACGAGAGTTATTGGATAAGCATGTACTCTTCTTCGTTGAAACTTTGTGTTGTATTTTTCATGTCATTTTGTTCGTCATCCTATTTCATATAACTTCTCTTCTATTTGATGATTCGTTGATATTATTTTCCAGCTTTATATTATATTGCCAGTTATTGATTTATCGAATATGTTATTTGACTAGTGAGTATCATATGACTTAAATCTCGTCACTACTTCACCGGGGTTAGTCTTGATACTTACTGGGTACCGATTGTGGTATACTCATACTACGCTTATGCATATCTTTTTGTGTAGATCCTCATGTGGGTCTTAGCAGAGTTTCGGACTGAGTTTGGAGTTCACATAAAGACTCAGGGTGAGATGCGGTTCATGGATATATTTTTCACTTTTCGAGTCCGTGTTCTATTATTATTCCTGTCCATTTGTATTTCAAGCAGCTGGTTATGTATTCAGACAAATTCTCTAACTTGTACCACCTGGTCTTGGGGTTGTGCGATGTTGCTCGTTGTTTAGGCCGTATTATGGCTTTATCAGATTTTATTACTACTTTGGATTATTATTATTGTCTTTATTTATGCTATCTTAATATTAATTCCACAAAAATGGACTTCATTTTTGTGGAATCAGATTTGGCTTTCTTAGCAAGTTTGACTAGGCGCCATCACGACCTTAGGTTGGATTTGGGTCGTGACAAATTGGTATCAGTGCTCTAGGTTCATAGGTTCTACAAGTCATCGGAAGTTTAGTAGAGTCTTGCGAATTGGTACAGAGATATTTGTAATTATCTTCAAGAGGCTACGAAACTATTAGGAAAACTTCACTTCTTTCATTCCTTATCGTGTGGATTTATTGATTTTGGAGTTTGAGCTTTTGTCTTTCTATTCTTTCACAAATGGTGCGGACACGCTCTACCAGATCGGATGATCAGACACCCGCACCCCCTGCTAGAGCTGTGAGAGGCGGGGGTCGAGGTAGAGGCCGAGGAAGGGCACGTGCTATATCTAGAGCACTTGCCAAAGCAGCATCTGTGGAGCCTCTAGTAGCTCCAATTGAGGATCAGAAACCTGAGCATGTTGAGCAGGCACCTGATCCACCTATTTCTACGCCGGAACTCCAAGAGACCTTGGCACACTTCTTGAGCATGTTTGGGACTTTAGCTTAGGCGGGGTTGATCCCATTTGCACCAACTACTTCACAGGGTAGGGGAGGAGCTCAAACTCCTACCGCCCGTTAACCGGAGTAGCCAGCTCATGCTTATCAAACACCGAGTGTCGTGCTAGTACAGCCAATAGTTGTAGTTCGGGCCGAGGTAGGGCTAGTTGTGTCAACTGAGGGGCAGAGGAGATTGGAGAGGTTTCGGAAGTTCCATTTTCCCTAGTTCAGTGGAGGGCTTCGGAGGATGCATAAAATTTTGTGGATCATTTTCACAACATTCTGTGTAATATGGGTGCAGTAGAGCCGAGCAAGTTCGACCTTACTACTTTTTAGCTGAGGGCACCAGCTTATAGATGGTGGCAAAGTTATGAGACGAGCAGGCCAGCTGGCGCAGTACTGTTTACTTGGTCCTAATTCTTGATCTTTTCTTGAGAGAATTTGTTTCACAGACCCGCGGGATGGATTGCGCACCGAGTTTGAGCAATTGCGCCGAGGGAATATTAATTTGTCCGAGTATTCTATGAGGTTTACAAAGTTATCTTTGATGCACCTGCTTTGGTTTCCACTGTTAGAGAGAGAGTCTGCAGATTTATTGAGGGATTTGCCTACAACCTTAGATTTAGGATGGCATACGAGTTGGAGACTGAGATATCATTTCATCAAGTTATGGAGATTCCTAGTAGGTTAGAGCGCATGTATGGTCTAGAGAGGAAGAATAGGGAGGCTAAGAAGCCTCGTGGAGATAGAGGATCTACTGGTCCCTATTTTGGGAGCAGGGCGCCTCGTGGTAGAGGTTTTTTCGGTCGACCAGTTCAGTCAGTACTTCAGGTTTCATGTGGTGCTCCAATTATCCATGGCTCCCAGAGCACTCGTTTCGGGCAGTCATCTTTTAGTGTAATTTCAGCACGAGGTTCTTATAGTGGTTACTGCAATCGTCCCAGATAGTTCCCGTAGCAACGTCAACAGAGAGGTTTCTTTGAGTGGGGGGATACTAGGAACATGGTGAGAGATTGTCCTAGACTCCGAGCGAGTGTACCTCAATAGGGTACTCATTCTATAGTTCCCGCTCCAGTTGCTACACCACCTGCATAGCAAGCTAGAGGTGGAGGATAGGTGGGTAGAGGGTGTCCTAGAGTGGGAGGCCAGACCCGTTGTTATGCTTTCCCTGGTAGGACTGAGGCAGTTGTATCTAATGCTGTCATTACAGGTATTGTTCTGGTCTATCATAGAGATGCATCAGTTTTATTTGATCTGGGTTCTACTTATTCGTATGTGTCATCCTATTTTGCTTATTGGATATGTCCTGTCACTCTTTGGATGCTCTTATTTATGTGTCCATGCCCCTTGGGGACTCTATTATGGTTGACCGTGTCTATTGTTCTTGTTTGGTCACTATTGGGGGCTACGAGACTAGGGTTCATCTTCTGTTACTTCATATGGTGGGCTTTTATGTTATTTTGGGCATTAGTTGTCACCACATCACGCTATTCTTGATTGTCACACTAATACTGTGACATTTGCTATGGGTTGCTGAGATTGGAGTGGAGAGGTTTCATGGGTCATGTTCCTAGTAGGGTAGTGATGTCTTTTATGCTGACCAATGCCCGAGGAGTGCTCATGCACTTGATGAACATCGTGTTTCAGGCTTATGTTCATTCCTTCATATTGTATTTATTTATGATATAGTTGTGTATTCTTGCAGCCAGGATGAGCATGAGCAGCACTTGAGGATCGTACTCCAAACTTTGAGGGAGAAAAAAGTATATGCTAAATTCTCCAAGTGCGAGTTTTATCTATACTCGGTGGCATATTAGGTCACGCAGTGTCTAGTGAGGGGATTAAGGTTGATCCAAAGAAGATGGAGGCAATTCAAAGTTAGCCCAGACCTTCTACCACTATTGAGATCCAGAATTTTCTAGGTTTGGCTGGGTATTTTATCACCGCTTCGTGGAGGGTTTTTCATCTATTGCAACTCCTTTGACCATATTGACTTAGAAGGGTTCCCCATTCAGGTGGCCTGACGAGTGTGAGGAGAGCTTTCAGAAGCTCTGGACTGCCTTACTACAACTTCATTTGTGGTTTTGCCTTCACCATCGGGTTCATATATAGTTTACTGTGATGCTTCACAGGTTGGCATTGGGTGTCTACTGATGCACGATGGTAGGGTGATTACTTATGCTTCGCGTCAATTGAAGCCCCATGAGAAGATCTATACAGTGCACGATTTGGAGTTAGCAGCCATTGTTCACGCGCTTAAGATTTGAAGGCAATATCTTTATGGTGTATCTTGCGAGGTGTTCACAGAACATAGGAGTCTCCAGCATCTATTCAAGCAAAAGGACTTAACCATAAGACAACGGAGGTTGTTAGAGTTACTAAAGGACTATGACATCACCATTCTTAATCATCTCGGGAAGGTCAATGTGGTGGCCGACGCTTTGAGTAGGAAGGTGGAGAGCATGGAGAGTCTTGCTTTTATCCTAGCTTGGAGAGACCATTAGCTCTTGATGTTCAGGTTTTATCCAACAGTTCGTGAGGTTGCATTTTGGAGCCTAGCAGGGTTCTTTCTTGCGTTGTATCACGTTTGTCCTTGTTTGAGCGCATCAAGGTGCGTTAGTAAGATGATCCCCACTTGCTTATACCTTAAGGACACGATGCAGCATGGTGATGCTAAGGAGGTGACTATTGGTGATGATAGGGTATTGAGGCTTCAGGGTCGGATTTATGTGCCCAATGTGGATGGGTTGTGACAGTTGATTCTTGATGAGGCCCATAGTTCGCGGTATTCCATTCATCTGGGTTCCGCGAAGATGTACCATGATTTGAAGCAGCACTATTGGTGGCAGAGGATGAAGAAAGATATTATTGAGTATGTGGCATAGTGGGTTAAGTACAAGGATTAGAGATCTGGTGGTTTCCTTGAGAAGCTAGATATTCCTGAGTGGAAGTGGGAGTGTATCACTATGGATTTTATAATTTGGCTTCCACGAACCTTGAGGAGATTAGACGATGTGTGGGTCATTGTGGACAGACTAACCAAGTCTGCACATTTTATTGAAGTCTTGACTACATATACTTTAGAGTAGCTGGCCCGGATTTATCATAGAGAGATTGTTCGCCTACATGGTGTGCCCGTGTCCATTATCTTAGATTGAGGCACTCAGTTTACACTGCATATTTGGAGAGTCGTGCAGCATGCGTTGGGCACACAGGTCGAGCTGAGTACACCATTTCATCCAAAGACAAATAGGCAGTCTGAGCGTACTATTCAGATATTGGAGGACATATTGCGAGCATGTGTCATTGATTTCCGGTCAGTGGGATAAGTTTCTACCACTGGCAGAGTTTTGCCTACATCAACAGTTATCAGTCGAGCATCTAGATGGCTCCGCATGCCTTATATAGGAGGCGCTGACGTTCTCCGATTGGTTGGTTTCAGCCTAGGGAGGCTAGGTTGTTGGGCACTGATTCAGTTCCTGATGCTTTGAAGAAGGTCAAATTGATTCAGGAGCAGCTTCGTACAACGCAGTCCAAGCAAAAGAGTTATGCTGATATAAAGGCTCATGATCTGGAATTAAAGGTGGGTGAGAAGGTATTACTCAGAGTTTCGCCCATGAAGGGTGTGATGAGATTTGGGAAGCACGGCAAGTTCAGGCCTCGGTATATTGGTCCTTTTGAGATTCTAGAGAGAGTTGGTGAGGTGGCCCACAGACTTGC
This sequence comes from Nicotiana obtusifolia, assembly GCA_002018475.1. Lineage (NCBI taxonomy): Eukaryota > Viridiplantae > Streptophyta > Magnoliopsida > Solanales > Solanaceae > Nicotiana > Nicotiana obtusifolia. The sequence goes on from MCJB01048119.1 coordinate 69,518, forward strand.
TCTACACCTAGCTTATCGAGGGTTCATCCATTGTTCCATGTTTTCATGCTCAGGAAGTACTACGAAGATCTGTCAATGTGTTAGATTTTAGCTCGGTGCAGCTAGACAAGGATTTGACTTATGTTAAGGAGCCGATAGCCATTTTGGACAGGCGGCTTCGAAAGCTGAGGTCTAAGAACATTGCATCGGTGAAGTTCTAATGGAGAGGTCAACCAGTCAAGGAGGTAACTTGGGAGACCGAGCATGATTTGCGGAGCCGATATCCTCATCTTTTTGGCACCTCGGGCATGTCTCTAAACTCGTTCAAGGACGAATATTTGTTTAAGAGGGGAGAATGTGACGATCAGGCTGGTCATTTTGTGTATTTGAGCCTCGTTCCCTTATTTGATGCTTCCCATAGGTGCATTTGTTGTTATGTGACTTGCGGAAATGGTTGGTTTGGTTTTGAAAAAGTTTTGGATTGAAATTGAACACTTAGTTCATAGTTTGGAAGCTTAAGTTGGATGTGCTGACCATGTTTGGCTTATGTGTATTTGACCTCGGATCGGAGTTTTGATAATTTTGTTAGGTCCAAATGGTGATTTTGGACTTAGGCATAAGTCCGGATTTGGATTCTGAGGTTCCTATGTTGATTTGGTTCTAATTAGCGAAAGTTGAAAGTTTTAAGGTTTAGAAGTTCATAGGTTTAACCCATATTTGAATTTGTGGTTATCGATATTGTTTGGAATTTCGAGCATTGGAATAGTTTCGTATTGTTATTTATGACTTGCGGGTAAAATTTGGGGTCATTTCGAGTTGATTAGGCATGCTCGGCATACGTTTGGAATTCGAAAATTTGGATTAGTTGTCCGTGTTATGTTTTTGGATTGGGTGGCGTGTTTGGACTGGATACCGAGGGGCTCGGGTGTGTTTCGGATGAGCTTCGGATCATTTTGACCTTGGTGGGAAATTCTATTCTAATTTTTTTGCACATGCGAGGTCAGGACCGTAGGTGTAAGTCCGCAAATGCGAATCGTTGGACGCAGATACATAGATGGGAGAGAGACAGCTTGGTCCGCAAATTCGAAGAACCTTGCGCAATTACGATGGCGCAGATGCGCATCCTTGAACTTTGAAGCGGCTCCGCAGGTGTGAGGTATTGGTCCGCAAAAGCGGAATCGTGGGACTTAAGTGGATTCCCTGGGATGGTTTTCCGCAGATTTGGTGTCACAAAAGCGACCTATGGGCCATAGAAGCAAAAGTGGTTGGAAGAATATTTCTTGAGTGAGGGTTTAATTTCATTTATCACATTTTGAAGTTGGGAGCTCGGATTTGGGCGATTTTGTGGGAATTTCACGATTTGGTTTGGGGTAAGTGTTTTTTATTAGAGTTTGATTATTATTCATGATTCTAACCTTGATTTTAGCAATTGAATGAAGAATCTAACTGAAAAAATTGGGAATTTTATTAAAAACTTATCCAAAATGTAAATTCGGGATTTGAACCCCGATTTAGAGTCGAAATTGAATGAAACCTTTATGGTCGGACTTGTATTGGAATAGGTGTTCGAAATTTGTGAATTTTGACGGGTTCGGGGGTGCAGGCCCAAGGTTGTCTTTTTGGGTTGACTTTGTATATTTAAATCAATATCATAGCTTTATTGTTTCAGATTGTTTTCTATAGATTTTATTGATATTATTAAGTTATTTTGGTTAGATTCGAGCCGTCCGGAGATTGATTCATGTGGGAAGGGATTTTTAGAGTACTTATTTAACTTGTTTGAGGTAAGTATCTTGCATAACCTTGTGTGGGGGAATACTCCTTAGGATTTAGCCTTAATTGTTATTTGTGTTATGTGAAAAAGCAATGTGTACATGGGTGCTATGTCTGGTTTATAATCGGATTTGACCCGAGGTGCTTTTATTGCCTTGTTTTGATTGGGAGATCTTTGTGCTACGTGTATTCACTTTTGATGATTACTTGAGTTTATTTTTCATGCTAGAGATCATTTTTTAGGATTTTATTTCCTAAATTGGCCAAGTTGGCCGTTTTTGAGATTGTTGCTAAATCGAATTAACTATATTCATGCTTATATGTCGAACACCCATCCATATTTCTTTATTGATGTCCTTAAGCACTGCGTTAGAAGAATGTGAGTTTATGTCTCGATGAAAATTGTTGGCATGTTATGTTATTATGACTGTGTCAGTTGTGGACGTATTGGGCGGATCGTTTAAGTGTTGGCATGGGGTCTTTGCCGTGCTATTTTAATTGCTGATATTGCACATGTCGCGAGATAAGGTGGGCTATATCGGGTTTGCACATGTGGCGAGATAAGGTGGGCTATATCGGGCTCCACATGTGGCGAGACAAGGTGGGATGAATTGTAAATACGTATGTGGCGAGACAAGGCGGGCATTTAGTTTATTTTAGCACACACGGTGAGATAATGTTGGTATTGTGATGTTGTATGTAATGGTTTCGAGGTTTATTCTTGCTGAGATTATGTGATGTTTTGGATGTCATTTGTGATATTATTGTTGCGATAGGACGAAAATAATATGTTAATTTTTACTCGTCTTCGTTGAAACTTTGTTCTGTATTTTCATACACTGTGGAATATTGTTCTTTATGCTATTTCATATGCCTTCTCTACTATTTGATGATTTGTTGATCTTGTTTTCCCATTTCATATTATATTGCTAGTTATTGACTTATCAAATAGGTTATTTGATTAGTGAGTATCATATAACTTGAACCTTGTCACTACTTCACCGGGATTAGTCTTGGTACTTACTGGGTACCGATTGTGGTGTACTCATACTATGCTTCTGTACATATTTTTGTGCAGATTCTCAGGTGGGTCCTAATAGAGTTTCGAATCGAGTTTGGAGTTCACAGAGAGACTTAGGGTGAGTTGCACTTCAGGGATCTATTTCACAGTTTTTGAGTCCCTGTTCTATTATTATTCCTTTCTATTTATATTTCAAACAGTTAGTTATGTATTCAGACATATTCTCTTATCGTAGTAGTTCATGCACTTGTACCGCCTAGTCTTGGGGTTGTGCGATGTTGGCCGTGTTTGTACCGTGTTATGACTTTATTAGAATTTGTTACTGTTTTTGATTATTACTGTCTTTATTAATGCTATCTTAATATTAACTAAAGAAAATGGTCTTTATTTTTGTGTAATGCGAGTTACCTTCCTTAGCAAGTTTGCCTAGGCGCCATCACGACCTTAAGGTGGGATTTGGGTCGTGACAGGTCAATCAAGTAATAAAAAGTGAATAGAGTACCGTTCCACCAGGACCTGTGATCAATTATCAGCTAAATCAAATAAATTTTAATTTATCAATTCGAGAACAGGTTCAAGGTGATTTTTGTTACTTAATTCTACTAACTAGAGTTGCGATTAAATGAAGAACTAATTAACTAGCACACTTAGCACAAAGGGTTGAATTCAATGAGAAATAATATTCTAGGGCCATGGTAGGATAACAATCTTGTTGTCTTCAATCAACTCGACTAATTATTTTATTTGGGCTATTAACCTTCAAGGACAATAATACTCGTAGAAATTTGATAACTTTTACTTGTCTATTCAATTTATTCTAAACCCCGTAGGTCTATTGTTACAACCCATATTTGCATACGTAAGATTACGCCGTAAGTTAGTCAACGTAGGTCTGAGAAGAGATTATCTTTGAGATGATAAGAAGTTAGTCCTATCGGTCTTAAATGATACAAGGGTGTATAAGAGTGGTTAACAAGTATTAGAAGTTAAACGAATCAAGGATGTTGTAACTCCTATTTTCGCGTAAATCTAGAGGTGATTAATATTACCAAGAGTTCGTGTTCTAAGGTATTTGAATCATATAATATCCGTTTCATAAGTCTTGAAGTCAAACGAGTTATGAAACAAAAGTCGACAAAAGTTGTCGCAACTTACGTTCATAATTTTACTTATAGTTTAGGTCAAATGTCACAAAGCTTCTCTCCCGATTTTCTTGGAATTGGGGGGTGATCTACCTAGCAAAATAAAGATCTATGAGTCTAGTTTCCAACACATTAAACTGTTTGTTGATACGACCTCAGAATTGGGAGATATTCGCGTTTTTGCGAGACTGCGCCAAGTAGCTTTCTATGGGACCCACATAGGCGGTTAAGACATATGGATATATATAACACGCCTCAACCCCGTTTTAAGTCATTAGTTTTTAGTATATTCATAACTTAGAACCCTAAGAACACTCTCCCAAGGTTCTCTCATGATCCAAGACCAAAACAAAGGGCAAACAACACAAATCAAGCGTCGGGAATCCCGTGGCGCTAGTAAGTTTCTTGTTCTTCTTATTGTTGCTGATTTTTGTGTTTTTACAGATCGTGTGGGATGTTTTTTTAAGTTGTTTATGTTCTGTAAAATAATCCCTCAATTTTTAATATCAACCCTTGGTGATTTCAAGACTTCTAAAGTGATTCTAGTGCCTAAAAACCCTAATTGATTACAAGCTTCGCTTCCTTGTTCTTGTGGCAGCATTGAAGGGATATTTCGTGGTCAATTAAGGTAAAATTGGAGTTGTTCTTTCTGTTTGAAGGTAAGTAACCTCTTACCCTACATGTATTTAAGATTATCCAAGTTACGGCGAAGTCGTTGAAGCTAGAACTTGTGAGATATATATATCGAAAGGCTTGTTAGTAATGTTGTTGGTTTGTGGAGTGTTTTGGGAGGCTCAATATGATTATTATTGATGTTGTTTGGGCTGTTTAGTGATTGTGTTAACTTTTGTGAAGTCATATAAATAGGGGAGGTACTGTCCGTTTCATTGTAAAATAGGTTGCAGTCGATACATAATAGTTACGACGCTTAAATGATAACGATAGTGTCATTTCTCTTATTTTAGACTAAGGAGTCATGACATTTTCATAGCTTGAGGTTGGGCAGTATATACAAGGTATGTGAGGCTATCCCTTTACTTCTTTTGCGTGACTCCGATTGTACATAATATAATGAATGAACTTCCAAAGATACCCCACTCTTAGAAGCTAGCAGTACTTAGATTGTTTCCCTTCTTATGGAAAGATTGATGTTGATGTTACTTCTCTTATTCTTATGTTATCAATGTTGTTGGTACTTCCTGATTCTTATAAGATTCTTAATGAAGATTTAATCCTGATAAATATGTACGGAACCTTACGTCACTCCGAAAGGTTCAAAATGGAATTCCAATGAGTCCAGCACGCATCATATATATGTATATATTTTACTCTACCGAGCCGCGCTATAGTCGGTCGGGTACGGCACCTATTGTGCAACCACCGATCAGTTGGGTTTTACCGAGCTCCACGTGGCCGGGTATGATTCTACCGAGCCTTATGATGGCCGGGTACGCTTTTATCGAGCCTATTAGGGCCGGGTACGATATGATGATAATGATGCCCACAGAGGCGTATGTTTTAAAACTTTATGTGTGTGTGTATATATATATATATATGCATCATGCATTCATGTCAGTAGCCCTCAGAGGTACCTAGATGTTACAGGTTGTATATTCTCTATCCCTTACATTATTGTTCTTACTTATGCTTTCTTGCCTTACATACTCAGTACTTTCTTCGTACTGACGTCCTTTTATTTGTGGATGCTGCATGTTGTGCTGCAGGTCCTGATAGACAGGTAAGCGAAGCTCCCCCACCACAGTAGGCTGCCCAGTTAAGCGGTTATTGGCGAGATCCCTTCTCCGGACTTGCCATGATCTTGGTATGAATTTTTGTTATAGGCGTTATGGGTATGTCGGGGCCCTGTTCCGGCAATGTTACATCACTTATGTTCCTTTAGAGGCTCATAGACATGTGTCGACTCATGTATAGTTTGGATTGCCTTGTCGACTAATTTTTGTTGTATAGTCTCTCATGGCAGCTTGTCAGCTCGTACTTTATACGTAGCTACATGATAGCCTTGTCGGCTCATGAAATATTTGTTCATGCCATTATCTGTCATTGTTGGTTGTTTAGGATTCATGTCTACCATTTATACTGATCTCATCGGCCCTTATAGATAATAAGAAATGTTAGATAAAATGTGCGTTGGTTCTCGGCAAGTATAGCCCGGGTGCCAGTCATGGCCCTTCAGTTTGAGTCGTGACAAACACTTACCTCCATTCGGCAAAATCAATATTCAAATTAGCTTTTCCTTTACAAATTCACCTCCGCTCGGCTCAATCTAGCCAAAAACGACTTAATTACATCAAACAATGCAAGAGAAAACAATTTCAATTAACAAAGCTATGATCTTTATACAATTTCTGAAAAGTCAACAAAAGCTAACCCCGAGCCCGTCCGGTCAAAAATCGGGTCCAAGGATAGGTCTTGACTACCCATAACCCTACTAGTCCATATATGTGTTTTGTTTCCAAATCTGAGTCTAATTTGGCTCTCAAATCCCAAATTTTCATTTTCAAGACTTTGGCAAAATCCCTAAATTTTCCCTTAAATTCTCATGAATTTGATGTTAAATTTGATATATAATCACGAAATATAATTAAAAATTGATTAAAATTACTTACCTAATAGTTTGGTAAAAAATCCCTCCACAAAATCGCCTCCCATCGAGGCTAGGGTTCAAAATATGGTAAAATGAAGCAAAGTCTCGGAATACTCAGCTATAAACAAGCTACAGATGTTGCATTTGCGACATGGGGTTCGCAATTGCGACCCTCGCAAAAGCGAAGAATCCTTCGCAAAAGCGAAGCTTGAACATATTTGATGCCTTCACAAATACGACAAAAAATGTCGCAAATGCAGACACTGGTGTTCGCAAAAGCAACTAGTTTGTCGCAAAATAGACCTTACCCAACCCAGACCTTCATGGCAAATGCGATAAAAAGTTCGTAAATGCGAACTTTACAGGCTTCGCAAAAGCGATCACTTCTTTGCAAATGCAAGTCCCTTTCCCAGCAGCCAAGGTTTGCAAATGCAAGTTCGCATTTGCGACAAAAACATCGCAAATGCGATGGAACCAGTACCAGCACTCAACAATTTAACAAAATCCATCCGAAACCAATAAGAAACTCACCCAAGTCCCGGAGGCTCCAAATCAAACACCCACACCAGTCGAAAAACATAACAGGAACTCGCTCCCTCTATCGAAACACCAAAATAACCTCTAGAAGCACGAATCGGATGCCAAAACGCATGAAATTCACAATGAACTTCAAGAACTAGAATCGCAACCTAGCGTCCGGACAACATCAAATCAACTCCAAATGACACCAAATTTGGCAGGAAAGTTTAAAATGATGAAACGTACCTATTCCAAGTCCCAGAACTAAAATCCAAACCCGATAGCCTTAAAGTCAAACCATGGTCAAACTTAGGAAAATTCCGATCCTTTGAGTTGCCAACTTCCGCCAAATGGTGTCGAAACCTTATAGAAATATCCAAATGCAAATCCGGGCATAAGCCCAAGTCCAAAATCACCATCCGGACCTACAGGAACCATAAAAACTCCGATCCGAGATCAAAGACTCAAAAAGTCAAAATTGATCAATTCTTTCAACTTCGAGCTTCTCAACTGAGAGTGACCCCTTAAAATCATTTCCGAACCACTCAAAATGCAGAGCTGATGGTGCACGCAAGTCCTAATACACTATGTGAAGCTACTCATGAACCCAACCTGCCGAACTGGACGCAATTGCTCAAAATGACCGGTCAGGTCGTTACATCCTCCTCCACTTAAATATACGTTCGTCCTCGAACGTGCTAGGAGTCGTTCCAAAGCTATCAAATCACTGCATGCGCTCATCATACATACACTCCGGGGTGATTTCACATCACCCCAATCTATATAGGCTTGACAACGCAACTTAACTGATGAGATCATTTCATCCTTAGTCCAAAACCTTAGGACAAAACCCTAATCCTCAATATCTAAAACTCATCATAGGGTCCGAATCTCGCATCAATACATTTTATAAGCCTGGAGAAGCTGAATCGAGCCATAATCCCAACCCAGGGTACAATCACATGATGTTCCACACAAATCAAATGCCCACGGCAATAACTTCCGACCACCATAGTTGTACAATAACAATCTTAGTACCAATAATACACTTCATATCGAATAAAACTTTGTCCCGGACATCCGCAACCTACCAATGGTAAAAGAACATGTAGAGACCCATAACCGCCCATGAAATCAACAAGCCAAGAAGCTCTCTTTTCCATCAAGGGCCATTGCCCAATTATGAGCAGAAATCGCATCATCCTTCAAAAAACCCTCATCCTGATACAATAGTGCAACTCTCAGGTCTAGAAACCTCGTCTCAACCAATATAAGCAGCCCAACTAACAATTCACCTCGAGACCACATGGATTCTCACATAACACGGTCCATACACCAAACCAGCAATAACTCAGATATGCAGCAAAAATAGAAGGACAGCAAGGTACGAGGACTATCTAACAAGTACAACAGATATAACAGCAAAAGTATAGTTTCATTAACTCATCCCATAGAGGGAAAATAAAACACCAAATAAACACATGGAAAAGGTATCCCACATAACATCCGCTAAGACGTGGAGCCCGATCCCAAATATATCAATCCACATAGGGATACTCATCGAGCCAAAGTGCTCGGGCTCACTGAAAACATGTACGCCAACATCAAGTACGATGGAGTGCACAAATATAGATGTGGGAAGACGAATAGAAATAATAAAACATGGAGGAAAACAAGCACAAATAAGGTGCAACGAGCAAATCAACATCACGAGGGCCATCTTGCCTATATCGCCATAAGGCCTGAACGGGATTACCACATGCGTGAGAATAATCACACAACCTCAAAACCCATCATAGCATAAGAGAGGAGCACATAACATAGACCGGAGCACAAACAATAACCATTTTGCCAGGTAACATAACCGTGATATCAACTTCACAAGAGTACCCAAACCTGATCCGATATAAAATACACATTCTCATTGGGCTTTCAAATAGCCCCCAAACCAATTCCGATCATTCCCAAGCAGGTAAATAACCTTCCAAAAGTCTATAACCATTTATCCATAACATACTCCATTAGTTATCCCATTCTCAATATTTCTTCACAATCTGCAATGAAGGAATAGTCCGCCTACGAGGACATCCAGTCCCCAAACCTCATGAATACCAGAACTTCCATACCCGATCTCAACTACGCTACTCAAATGGCTAATACATCACTCACACTCCATGATCTTACGAAAACACCCACATAGATCTTCCACACCGCGTTACAAAACCTAAACCTCAAAAGCCCCAAAACCCGACAATCACCATAGCAATAGTCAAGCATCCGAAAGTCAAAACACAATTTGCCTTCCTAAAATGCACGCTCTTCACATGCGATATCCAATAATGTCAGCATTCTATTAACTTCTAATATCCATCCAGGAGAAAACCATAATGCACAACATTTTCCTAATGCCTGTAGCAGACAACCGACTTAAGCCGTGGCTAACACCATCGAGAACTCTCCGAGACTCGCACACACGTAACTAAGCTATCAGGACCACATCTCCCTAACTCAACCGAGTCACATAAATCGTCCAACCCAAGAGTACTTCCACAAAGGCCGGTAGAGAATTACCACCTAAAACGGACCAGTTACTTCCATTGCTATGCTGACCCAGCACCACCGAGCTGAACAATTTTTTCGGATACTCCTCGACTTTCCTCTCGGGTACCACTTCTTCCTGTCGATACACAACAATCCCAACCAAAGCTCAATACAAAAAATCCTTGCACGAACCACGTAGCCTAGAAGCTCATAAACCACTGTATTTCCTCTGAAGCACCCCATAATGCTACAGCTAAGATGCTCACGCTGAAGAGATATTCTATAAATCTGAAATTGCTTCTCTGACTTCTTTGATACAGAAATGTAGATCCATTAGTGACGCATAAAAACCGCAAGTCCCAGCATTATCCCATGCAAATCTCAGATCTTAAACATAATAACTTTTCGAGGAACCCTTTAATACCACATATATACATCTCAGGCCAAAACTAAAATAACACATGACACAACATCTGATGATCCACAAAACTAACCTTCACAGCTCGTACAACACCAGTCATAAGATACCCCAAGTCATCTACTAAGCGCATGTCCATCCTCATGACAGCCAAACTTGCTTCCTCTAGTGACTTGAACGGTAATATGTACCTTCCACTGAGTAGAATTCCTATATGAACCACATAGCCTCTAATACCACCAACTGTCCTTAAATCAACATCCACTTCGTGACCCTACCACGATCACGACGACTAGTCAACCAATTAAACCTTCCCAAGATCGTGCTTATCATAACTGAATGATCTCTCAATACATCTGCATCCATAGTCTGGACGATGCGTTGAGATAATGATTGAGCATCCCTGGCTCCCTCGTAGCCTATCCGTAGCATCACGAACCGTTGGCGCATAGCTGATACCGAGTGTGAAATATCATACCCGAGTGGATGCAAAAGAATATAAGATATATGCTTCAAGATGAATCAATATCGCACGATAAGGAATAAAAGAAGTGAAATTTCCTAATAGTTCTGTAGACTCTCGAAGAACAGTACAAATGCCTTCGTACCGATCCACAAGACTCCACTAAACTTGCTTATGACTCGTAGCACCTATGAACCTAGAGCTCTGATACCAACTTGGCACAACCTCAATTTCCCTCCGTAAGATGTATGGATTGCACCTAGTCTCTAAGACTAGGTAAGCCTAACACTTGTTGATTATTAATTGAATTTAACTAATTTAACTGCAATACCTAAAATAATATTTATAACAACATATTTAGTTTCAGACTTGTATTTTGTTGTAGAAGTTCATGACTCTGTACTTACTATTTTTTGGGGATTCACTTTGTATTAGCGATTTTATTGTAATGAGACCTCAAACTTAAGCTATTTCTATGAATTTCATTATTTTGTTGCCTTCGGTATCTTGTTTAGGCTTGCCTAGCCGGTGTGTTAGCTGCCATCACGACGGGTTGAGATTCTGGATCGTGACAAGTTGGTATCAGAGCCCTAAGTTCATAGGTATTACAATTCATGAGCAGGTTTAGTAGAGTCTTGCTAATCGGTACGGAGACATCTGTACTTATCTTCGATAGACTACTGAATCATTAGGAAAACTTCGCTTTCTTGTATTTTTGTCATGCAAATTTGTTGATTTTGGAAACTAAATTTCTATTATTGTATTCTCTTATTGATGGTAAGAACACGTGCTACCGGATCAGGCAGACGGCCACCAGTACCACCAGCTAGGGCTACGAGAGACCTGGGCCAAGCTAGAGGCTAAGGTATAGCTCATACAGCAGCTTGAGCAACACCTATCGAGCCACCAATGCTCCAGCTCAAGAGCTGATACTAGATGTGGTTGAGCTGTTGGGAATAGCTCAGGCACCAGCTGTGTGCATTGTGATTTCAGGCCTCTAGGAGGCTTTGGCCCAGATATTGACTGTATGCACTATCCTTGTTCAAGCGGTTTTAGTTCAGGCAGCACCAGCCACTTCTCAAGACGGGGGAGGTGCTCAAACTCCCGCTAACCGTACTCTAGAGCAGGTGGTTCGGGGACTTAAGACATAGGGGATATTACCATCCCAACCGGTTGTAGTTGCTCAAGTGCGAGTGGGTCCACCTATGAGTGACGAGGAGCAGAAGAGGCTAGAGCGGTTTGGGAGGCTCAGGCTCTAGCTTTCAGTGAGGCTGAGTCAGAGAGTGCCGAGGATTTTGTAGATGGATGCCAGTGGATCCTTCGCATGACGGGTATTCTAGAGACTAGTGGAGTTTCATTTACTACTTTTTAGCTATCGGGGGCAGCCTTCACATGGTGGGAGGCCTATGAGTTGAGCGGTCCAGCCAGTGCTGTACCACTTACGTGGCACGATTCTCAGTTCTCTTCTTAGAGAAATTTGTTTCATAGACCCACAGGCAGGAGTTGCGTAGGTAGTTTGAGCAGCTACGCCATGAGGGCATGTCTGTGACCCAGTATGAGATGAGATTATCCGATTTTGGCTCATCACATGATATGGTTAGTTCTCACTGAGAGGGAGAGGATCAGGAGTTCATTGATGGCCTCAACTATGGACTACGTTTCATCATGACTCGGGAGATTGCATCAGATGCTAGGTTCAACGAGGTGCTTGATATTTCTAGGCGTTTAGAGCAGGTTCTCAGCCAGGAGTGCGAGGAGAGGGAGGCCAAAAGGCCTCATGGTTTGGGTAGTTTTGGCGGTATTTCTTTTGGAGGGCAGACCCATCACAGCAGGGGTCGTCCTTATAGGCCCGCTCAGATGGCTCATCGGGGTGCATTAGTTGGCCATGGTTCCTATAGTGCTCGTTTGGGTCAGCCATCCTTCAGTGCGTTACCAGCACAGAGTTCTTACCATGCTTCGCCTTCCCAGGTTTCTACCGACAATTCCTCGGGTTATCAGGGTCAGCATCCTGTCAGGAGGGCTTGCTACGAGTGCAGGGATTTAATCCATCTCAAGAGAGATTGCCCCAGGTTATTGAGTAGGGCTCCATAATAGAGGTCCCAGGTTATGACTTCCATGCCAGTTACTTCACCACCCGCTCAGCCAGCTCAGGGTGGGGCTCAGGTAGCTAGAGGTCACCCTAGAGGGGAAGGCCGATCAGGTGGCTGCCAGACTCGATGCTGTGCTTTCCTTGATAGGCTAGAGGCCGTTGCTTCAGATGTAGTGATTACAGGTATTGTCTCAGTGTGCCACAGGGATGCTTCCATATTATTGACCCCGGTTCTACTTATTCACATGTATCATCATATTTTTCTCGTTATTTGGATATGCCCTGTGAGTCTTTCGCTTCGCCTATTTATGTTTCTATGCCAGTGGTTGATTCTATTATTGTGGACCGTGTGTATCAATCATGTGTGGTGACTGTTGGAGGATTAGAGACGAGAGTTGGTTTCTTATTGCTTAGTACGATTGATTTTGACGTGATTCTAGGCATGGATTGGTTGTCCCCGTGTTATGCTATTCTGGATTGTCACGCTAAGACCGTGACGCTGGCAATGCCGGGGTTACCTAGGATGGGGTGGAAGGGTTCTCTGGACTATGTTCCTAGTGGGGTGATTTCATATCTAAAGGCCCAACGGATGGTTGGGAAGGGGTATTTGTCATATTTGGCTTTTGTGAGGGACGTTGGTGCTGATACTCCTTCCGTTCCGTTCCGTTAGTGCGAGACTTTTCGGATGTGTTTCCTACAGAACTGTCGGGCATGCCACCCAACAGGGATATTGATTTTGGCATTGACTTAGTGCTGGGCACTTAGTCCATTTCTATTCCTCCGTATCATATAGCACTAGCATAGTTGAAGGAATTAAAAGAGCAGCTTTAGGAGTTTCTTGATAAGGGTGCATCGGCTCTGTTTGTGAAGAAGAAGCATGGCACTATGCGGATGTGCATTGATTATAAGCAGTTGAACAAAGTTACAATTAAAAACAAGTATCCTTTACCGCGCATAGATGACTTATTTGACCAGATTCAGGGAGCTAGAGTGTTCTCTAAGATTGATTTGAGGTCTGGGTATCACCAGTTGAAGATTCGGGACTCGGATATTCTGAAGACGACATTCAGAACCAGCTATGGTCACTACGAGTTCCTTGTGTTGTCTTTTGGGCTGACCAATGCCCCAGCAGGATTCATGCATCTGACGAACAGTGTATTCCAGCCATATCTTGATTCGTTTGTCATCGTATATATTGATGATATTCTGGTGTACTCACGTATTCAAGAGGAGCACGCACAACACTTGCGGATTGTACTACAAACATTGAGAGAGGAGAAGCTTTATGCCAAGTTCTCCAAGTGTGAGTTTTGGCTCAGTTCGGTGGCGTTCTTAGGGCATTTGGTGTCCAGTGAGGGGGTCAAGGTGGATCCGAAGAAGATTGGGGCGGTTCAGAGATGGACCGTCTTCAGCTACTAAGACTCGAAGTTTTCTCAGGTTGGCCAGATATTATCGTCGCTTCATGGAGGGTTTCTTGTCCATTGCAGTGCCTTTGACCAGGTTGACCCAGAAGGGTGCTCCATTCAGGTAGTCGGATGCGTGTGATGAGAGCTTTCAGAAGCTCAAGACTGCCTTGACCACAACTCTAGTTCTAGTTTTGCCTTCAGCATCGAGTTCTTATACAGTTTATTATGATGCTTCTCGGATTGGTATTGGGTGTGTCTTGATATAGAAGGTTAGAGTGATTGCTTATGCTTCACGCCAGTTGAAGCCTCATGAGAAAAACTACCCCGTTCATGATTTAGAGTTGGCAGCCATCGTCCATGCATTGAAGATTTGGAGGCATAATCTCTACAATGTGTCTTGTGAGGTATTTACAGATCACCAGAGCCTTCAACACTTGTTCAAACAAAAGGATCTAAATTTGAGGCAGCAGAGGTGGTTGGAGTTATTATAATACTATGATATTACCATTTTGTATCATCCCGGGAAAGCTAATATGGTGGTCGACGCCTTGAGTAGAAAGGCGGTAAGTATGGCAAGTCTTGCATATGTTCCTGTTGGAGAGAGACCGCTTGTAGCAGATGTTCAGGCCTTGGCCAATTAGTTCACGATGTTAGATATTTCGGAGCTTAGTCAGGTTCTACCTTGCGTGGATTCTCGGTCTTCTTTATATCATCGCATCAAAGAGTGTCATTATGAAGACCCCCATTAGCTTGTCCTTAAGAACACGGTTCAGGACGGTGATGCCAAGGAGGTTTCAATTGGGGATGATAGGGTATTACGGATGCAGGGTCGAATTTGTGTGCCTAATGTGGATGGGTTGCGTGAGTGGATTCTTGAGGAGGCCCATAATTTGCGGTATTCCATTCATCTGGGTGCCACAAAGATGTATCAGGACTTGAGGCAACACTATTGATAGAGAATAATGAAGAAGGATATAGTGGATTTTGTAGCTCGGTGCTTGAACTGTCAGCATGTGAAGTGTGAGCATCAAAGGTTGGGCAATTTGCTTTAGAGGCTTGAGATTCCTGAGTGGAAATGGGAGTGTACCATGGACTTCGTAGTTGGGCTCCCACGGACTTTGAAGAAGTTTGATGCTATTTGAATGATTGTGGACCGGTGTACTAAGTCCACGCATTTCATGCCGGTTGGGACTACCTATTCTTCGGAGCGATTGGCTGAGATCTATATTAGCAAGATTGTTCGCCTGCACAGTGTGCCGGTGTCCATTATTTTAGATCGGGGCACGTAGTTCACATTGCAGTTTTGGAGAGCAATGCAGTGAGAGTTGGCACACGGGTTGAGTTGAGTACAGCATTGCACCCTCAAACGGACGAACAGTCCGAGCGCACCATTAAGATATTGGAGGATATGCTACGCGCTTGTGTCATAGATTTTGGGGGTTCTTGGGATCAGTTTTTGCCGCTTGCAAATTTTTCCTACAACAATAGCTACCAATCGAGTATTCAAATGGCTCCGTATGAAGCCTTGTATGGGAGGCGGTGTCGATCTCTGGTTGGTTGGTTTGAGCCGGGTGAGGCTAGGCTATTAGGTACTGGCTTGGTTCAGGATGCTTTGAAAAAGGTTAAGTTGATTCAGGATTGGCTTCGCGCGGCACACTCTAGACAGATGAGTTACGCCTATCGGAAGGTTTGCAATGTTGCCTACATAGTGGGAGAGAAGTTATTACTTAGAGTTTCACCCATGAAGGGTGTTATGAGATTCCAGAAGAAGGGCAAGTTAAGCCCTCGGTATATTGGCTCTTTTGAGGTGCTTGAAAGGATTGGAGAGGTGGCTTACAAGCTTGCATTGCTACCTAGTCTATCGAGTGCCCATCCAGTGTTTCATGTTTCTATGCTCCAGAAGTATTTCGGTGACCTATCTCATTTTTGTACTTCGGCACAATTCAGTTAGATGAGGATTTGAATTATGATGTGGAGCCAGTGGCCATTTTGGATCGGCAGGTTCAAAAGTTAAGGTCAAAGAATATAGCTTCAGTGAAGGTACAGTGGAGAGTTCAGTCAGTTGAGGAGGCTACTTGGCAGACCGAGTGGGAGATGCAGAGCAGCTACCCACACCTATTTGAGGCTCCAGGTATGATTCTAGACCCGTTCCAAGACGAACATTTATTTAAGAGGGAGAGAATGTAACAAATCGGCTGGTCGTTCTTGTAGCCCCGTTCCCCCATTTATTGCTTATTTTGTGTTCATTTGTTGCTATGTAACTTGCTGAGGTTGGTTCCGGGGATGTTTCAGAATGAATTGGGACATTTAGCCCCAAGGTTGGAAGCTTAAGTTGAAAGAGTTGACCGGATATTGACTTATATGTAAACGACTCTAGAATGGAGTTTTGATAGTTCTGATAGCTTTGTATGGTGATTTTGGACTTAGGAGTGTGTCCGGATATTGATTTGGAGGTCCGTAGATTGTTTTGGCTTGAATTGGCGAAAGTTGGAAAAGATAAAGGTTTGGAGAGATAAGAAGTTTGACCTAGAGATGACTTTGTTATTACCGGGCTCGAATTTTGATTCCAGAAGTCGGAATAGGTTTGTTGTGTCATTTATTACTTGTGTGCAAAATTTGAGGTCAATCCGAGTTGATTTGGAGTGTTTCGGCATTCATATTTTCGATGTTGTTTGATGGGATTTGAGGCTTTCACTAAGTCTGTATCGTGTTTTTGGATGGGTTGGTATGTTTTGATGGGGTCCCGAGGGACTCGGGAGTGATTCAGATTGAAATTGGATTGAATTTTGGAATTTTTGAAGAGCTGGTATGATCAGATCTGGCGCAATCACACCTGCAAGAAATAGGCCGTAGGTGCAGAGCCGCAGAAGCGGCCATGTGGTCACAGGTGCAGTCCTGTGTGTGCTGGGCAGTGGTTGCAGGTGCGATGGATTTTCTGCATCTGCGAGCCTGCAGATTCGGCGAGGTCTCCGCAGATACAGATTTTAGTAGGAGAGGCTGAGGTCGCAGAAGCGAATTTGAATCCGCAGGCACGGACGTGCATGAGCGAAGCGTGGACCGCAGAAGTAGTGCCGCAGGTGCGAATTTTGGGACGCAGGTACGACTGGTTGGGTGCTAAGTGAATTTTGCAGAACCAGAGCTGCAGGTGCGGCCGGTGAGTCTGCAGGAGCGAAAAGACTGGTCAGACATTTAAAATCGAGGGTTTGAGTCTTCTTCTCATTTTGAGAGTTTTGGGGTGCGGACTTAGGCAATTTTTGGAGAGGTTTTCACCTTGATTGAAGAGGTAAGTGAATTTTGATCACTTTTATCCATGTATTTTGAATACCCATTGATTATTTCACATATTTATCATGAATGTAAGTTGAAATTTGGGAAATTTTTAACCTATGCATTGGAAAGTAAGATTTGAGGGATTGAGGGTCGATTTGTGGTCGGAATTGGATGATTTTAGTATGGTTGGACTCGCTATTAAATGGATGTTCGGATTTTGTAAATTTTATCGGATTCCAAGACGTGGTCCTGGGGTTGACTTTTTGGGCTGACTTTTTGACTTGGATTAAAGATCTTAGCTTTATCATTTGGAAGCAATTCATATAGCTTATATTGATAGTATCATGTTAGTTTTGGCTAGATTCGATCCTTCCGGAGATTGATACGCGTGGAAAGGGCTTGCTAGCGGAGTGATTTGATTTGCATGAGGTAAGTATCTTATTTAAACTCGGTTGAGGCACTAGTTGCCTGAATTATTATATAGCTACGTCCTATTGGGTGCGCACATACGTGGGGTTGAACCTATGTGCGGGCACAAGGGTTATTTATTCATGTTCAGGTTGTGCTCAGGCTCTTATAAGCCTAGAATTTGACTGTTAAATCTTAAGATGTGATGCTTCACACATCTGTGTCACTGTTGTGAACTATTTGAGCCATGTTTGAGGCTGCATAGGGGTTTAATCCCTGAATGAACGGATAAATGTTATTCTCTGATGAAATTGTCTGTTTGAGCTATGATAGTACACTTGCATATTCCTACACTTTAGCATGTCGTTTATACCAGTCCAGGAGCATGAGATTTGTTATTCACTCGTTTCATACATGTATACTTGTTTATTTGCTCCTGTAAGATATGATTGGATTGGGTACCTGTGACCATGTCGAGCGAATTATGTTGTTATGCATGTGACCACGCAGGGCGGATTGTACTGTTACGCATGTGGCCACGCCGGGTGGATTATGATATTGAGCTGGTGATCACACCGGGCTAGCAGCACGTTGAATTGGTCGTGCTTGTGTGTGGATATAGATCCATCCCCATAGGGTCAAAAAACATCAAATCTACTAATCGCACTCCAATTCATGCCTATTGAACCAATAAACATTCAACTTCCAAAACTAATGTCGAATCATGTCAAAACCACTCCGAATGAGCTCAAATTTTGCATGCAAGTCCAAAATGACACAAGGGACCTATACCAACTCTCGAAATAACAATCCGAGCCCGATATCAATAAAGCCAACCATCAGTCAAACCTATCAATCTTCCAAACCTTCAACTTTTCAACTTTCGCCAAAAAGTACCAAATCAATCTATGGACCTCCAAATCCACATTCGGGCATACGCCTAAGTCTAAAATCACCATATGAAGCTATCGAAACCATCAAAACTCCATTTCGAAGTCGTCTATACAAAAGTCAAACTCCGGTCAATTCTTCCCACTTAAACTTTCAACCTTGGGACTAAGTGTCGCAATTCACTCCGAAAATCACCTGAAACCTAACCAATCACCCCGGCAAGTCACATAACCACAATTGAACATAAAGGAGGAAATAAATAGGGGAACGAGGTTAAAATACTCAAAATGATTGGCCAGGCTGTTTAAATATATATATATATATATATATATAGATATATCCAGAAACTATCATAAGTGATACGACGATTAAACTATGTAATTAATTTATTTATTTTAACTTGTAAAGTTAGTATGTGTTTACCCATAAAATGGTACAGTTGAATTTATAACGTGATTTATAGAAAAACAAATCGATTTAATCCAAAAATTATAAATAAATAGGAAAAAAAATAAGATTAACAACCAATATTGAAAGAGATGACAAGTCTGACTCAGAACTCAATCTTTCCTAGAGAAAAAGTAAAAGCAGTTGTGAAACTATTTAGATCGACCGTAACAAGATAATATATTATAGCTTTTGTGTGCAGAATATTTCATATATCCCTACAATGGTCATTAATCCTCCTATTTATACCCCTACTTAGGAAGACAAGATCCTAAGATCAAGCTCCTCTTGAATGTGTACAAAAATGTCATTGATGGGTGCATAATAGCTGGCTTTAAATACAGATATTATCTGTAGCGACTACTCATTAAATGTTATCCGATGTCAAACCTTTGAATCTTTATTATCAGCTATGCTTCCTTTGAGATCCATCATGTACCAGTTACACACTTCGCACCCAGTGCCAGTTATTTGCTGACTAATCTTTTTCCTGACTTTGGTTCCACGTGCCACCTTGCCATTCGACCACCTGTTATCAACCAATTTCACCTCATACAGATAGTCCCTCTACTTTCTTGTAATGCAATTCAATGTTATCGCGAAGTGGATGAGAATTCTTTTTTTGGCGGGAAAGTTCTTAAACGGTCTCTGACATTTGAAGAGACGCACTTCTCCTCGCATTTAATACCCCGAACACGTGTTGCCCCGTAATTCAGCAAGTATTTTTGCCGATTTTTGAGATAATCTTGATCACGATTTTTGCCGTCTATAACTTCTCCACTACTCATCATTTTTATTTCATTCACTTTCATTACTTTCACAGCTCTTCTCTTTCTCTGAGTTTCTTTAGAACGTTTTTTAAAACATTCAACTTTCTCAATAAAAACTTCTCCACTGATCTTTACCACCATGACTTCTTACACTTCTATCTTCAAACACACCGGTCTTCTCTTCGGTGGAGGCCCAAAGAAAAACAAAATAAAAGAGGTTAATGTCGAGTCTGAACCTCCAACCGTAAATACCATCATTCCACTTCACCTTAGTATTGTGTCTGATCTCCAGGAGCAAAAAGCACCCGCAGATGCCACAAGTGGTAGGTTTTGGTCTGTTCCTAGATACCCATATTCCATTCGTCCTTCTAACATCCCTATTGTGAGGGAGGGATGTAACTGCAACAATATTAAAATCTTTGCCCCATATGGGGTAGAACGAGTACCTACTCCAGGGGGGTTCATGTATATCTATACATATCCCTTTACTTGGGTCCCTTCACCTTGGGGTTGGATGAAGGACTTGACCCAATAATCTTGGATTTCTGCCACCAATACCTGGTCAGATTGGCACAAGTAGGTCCATCTATATGGCGTACAGTGGCTTGCATTCGTCAGTTGTGCTCTACGACCGGGAAAAACCTGACTCTTGCGCACATGATAAATCTTTATTCCCCCAAGATTTTTCTACGGGGGTGTGTTGAAACTCAGCAAGCATGGTCACTATGCCTTTCTCACCAATGTTGATGACAACAACGAATGTGGATGTATGGAACGATTCGTCGTCATAGATAATAGAGACATCATCCCGACCACAGTACTAGTTGTTCCCGAATTATGGAACATTTTCTGTAAGTCTTCGTATGTTTGTTTAATTTTCTTCGTGAAAAAACATTCTCCTTAACTGACATTTTATTTTATTCGTTCCATCTACCCGTTGGGAACCACCACGGTTTGAAGGACTGGCCCAATGGGTCCATAAAATGTTAGATATCACTACTCCGGAAACTCGACGATGGAAAGAAATGGCTCCCAAATACGGGTGGAGTGCCAAGACACATGGTAAGAAAAATTCTTCTTTCTTTTAATCTTATCTGCATAAACATCTTAAGAATAATTCGCTAACTATCTTCTTGTTTGCATAGGGCTTCCGAGGGGTTCTGTCATGTGCCCTAACGTTGATGCCCTCGATGACCCTGAGGAAACGGAGCGGGTATTGCAGAATGCCCTTAACCGGAGCAGGGCTCATGGATCTTCTCAAGCCTCCAGTGAGGATGCCCCCTCTCGGAGTCCCCAGTCTAAAAGTAAGAAACTAAAGAGGAATCAAACATCCTCGACTGGGCTCAGGAGAAGAGAGTGAGAAGATCATCAATTAAACTGGTCACAGTGGTTATTGATGATGGAGAAGGGGTTAATGCTGAAGACTCCCCCTCTTCAAAGAAGAAAAAGGTCTTCATCAGCTCAATTAGGTGCTCGGCCAGTTGAGCTTCAAAATCCATCATCAAAGAAAGTTCAGTCGCTCTGGGGGAGATGGGTTTGGTTGAAAATGTTGATTCCCGTTTTTCGATCCCTGCCAATGCTCCTGGCCTGAGGAGTTCGACCCCTGACCTTTCTCCATAACTGTCGTCCCCTCCGTACCAGCTGCCTCTTTTTCATCTACACCAACTGCTTCCTATCCATCGACACCAGTTGTCCATTCTGCACCAGCACCGACTGCTTATCCTCCACTGGCATCAGCCGAACAAGCAGAGAATGCCACCCCTCCACGATCTCCCTACCATGGGAACTTGGGAAATAATTACTTGACACTTTTCCAAGATCCTCGTGGAAGGCAAAGCGCCACTCTTTCGGTTTTAAAAAAAGTGCCATATTCTCTCTAAGCCGGTGAAGCCTGCAATTTATCTGAAGCCGTTGGCTTCAGCGAAAGACTAGAAGATGATGGACTCCCTTTCGGGGGAGTGCCTCATAAATCACAACATGCATTGATCGACGCAAGTAACAATCTCACTCTTTTCTACCTTCTTTCAATTATGTTTCAAAGTAATAACCTTTGTTTTTACCCTTCTTCAGGCCGACTTTCTTTCTGAGGGCCTGTAGAGGTTGATTTTTGACAAGCAAGAGCTTGCTTTAGAATGAGACCAACTTTTGGCTGAGAAAAATTAGCTTTTTTTAAGCACCTCCCCGTGCTGGAGGCCAAAGTCACTCAAATGGATGAGCTCGAGGCCCGACTGTAGTAGTCCGAGCAAGACAGGTGGCTCAAAGTCAATAAGTCGCCCAGCTTGCCGCCTAGCGTGAGTGTGCCTTCATAGAACAAGTTAACAACTTGGAGGCTGGCTTAAGTGCCAAAACTTAGGAGGCAACTGCTATCGAGGAGAGGAGGGCCAAAATGGAAAATAAGCTTAAGAGAGTCATAGAGCAAAACCAGCTTCACTCAACCACCAACGTTGAGCTTGATTTCTGACTCAGGCCAAAATTGACAAGGTCCGAGCAAAACTCAAGACTCTCTTATCTTCAAGAAAACCTAAGCCATGTATCATATGAAGAGGAAGACTGGAAGAGGCCAGAGAAGGCATTGCCAATATCGATGATTACATTGCCCAGACCGGGGACTGGAGTTAATTGCTCATGAGAATCTCCTGCTCGCGCCGCTGTAACTGACTCCTTGAATACTAGTTCTAAGTATTTGGGAACCGAATAGGAGACCAAAGAGGAAAAAGGCCCCAAACAGGCAGCAGAACATCCTTCTTCCACCAGGGAGAATAAAGACCCTTCTCTCCCTTCGGGTTCTGGAAGCAAAGAATCATCTTTCGTAATTATACCAAAACGTTTTACTAAGTTTGGCACTTTAACAAATAAAAGAACTTTTTTCTTAAGTGTTGTGCAAAAATATTCTTTATACGTTTAATTGACAAAGCTTCGAGAACTCTTTTGCATCCGATAGCTTTTGATTCCAAGCATAAGCACTTCCGAAATTTACTCTTTACTATGAGGGTTTCATAAGATAGGGCCCTTATGTTTACAGTGCTTTTGAAGAGGATGTCACTTGTTTATTACGGCACAAGCATTTAAAGTTTTCATTAACTCTCAAATAATAAAATAAATTAACTTATTGTTTGGACAAGAAGTAAGATAAGAATAAATGGACTTTGATTTATTCCCTCTATCTCTAAAAGTACATTTACATAAACATTCATTTGCTTAAGTAAATAAATCTGCCAATACATATGGCTAACTTGTACAACTTATTTCTATGGGGATGATCATGCAGTCCTCGGTCTTGATAAGACATTGATCCCGATTTTAATAGTCCCCGGTCTGTGTGGCACTCTTGGTGTTGTAACATATATTACGTCCCCCTAGTGTTCGAATGCTAAATATGAGAATTCGAACACTAGAAGTCTTCCATTCATTGAAGGCTTTTTCCTTCGTTTTATACTTTATACCGCTGCTTTATCAATGGAGACAACTTGTGAATAGTTAAATTATTAGTTTGAGTTTTGGAAGGCGAGATTCACATCCAAACCAAAGATTATTTAACCATCCACAAGATATTTATCACATGAGCTCATGGTCGCCGATCCCATTGGTGGAAGAACTTTAGTCTTCTAATATTCAAGGTCTTCCCTTCGCTGATGATCCTTCCTTCTTAGTTTGCTTTACGTTGCTGCCTCGTTAAAACTCTTACCAGAAAAACCCCATTGGGGCAAAAACTGGTCAAAAGGGAAAAGAGTGCAGCACATACTTTCAGTACCAGTAAGGATCTTCAGCAATAGTACCTTTTGAGGTGAGTCACGTTCCAATTGTTCAGCAATTTGACTCCGTCTTGATTTTCTAATTTGTATGAGTCTGTAATAGTTATAGCTAAAACCCGGTAAGGTATTTCACATGTTAGTCCTAGCTTCCCGGCGTTAAATTCTAGAGTGCTTTGAGTAACTTTCCATAGAACCAGATCTCCAACTTTGAAATATCGGAGGTTTGCCCTGCGATTGTAACATCTTTCCATCCTTTGCTTTTGTACTACCATCCTCACATATGCCAAATCCCGGTGTTCTTCAAGCAAGTTTAGCTGTACCAGCAATGCTTCCTTGTTTGCTTCTTCACTCGCTCTGGAAAACCTCAAAGTCGGCTCTCCCACTTCCACCCATATCAGAGCCTCCGAGTCGTATACGAGATTGCTCGACTTTGCGATGTTCCGGTATGCCCATAAAACACCCGGTAGCTCATCCGTCCCCTGCCCTTAGCATCTTCTAACTTTTTTTTAAGGTTTTGAATAATTGCCTTGTTGGTTGACTCCGGTTGTCCATTAGCACTCGGGTGGTACAGTGAAGACGTAATTCGTTTGATCTTCAGCCCTTCCAAAAACTTTGTGACTCTTGAACCTACAAACTGTGGCCCATTGTCACAAGCAATCTCCTTTGGTATGCCCAATCGGCAAATTATGTGGTCCCATATGAAGTTGATCACTTTACATTCCCCCACCTTTTGGTAAGGACCTGCTTCAACCCATTCAGTAAAATAGTCAATTAACACTAAAGGAAATCGTACCTTCCCATGCCTTTGTGGTAAGGGACCGACTATGCCCATCCCCCACTTCATAAATGGCCATGGTGACGCTACCGAATGTAGAAGTCCCATTGGTTGGTGCACTAATTGTGCATGGTGCTGATACTTGTCATATTTTTGCACGAATACCTTTGCGTCCTATTCTATCCGAGGCTAGTAGTAGCCGGCCTTGACTAACTTGAGAACTAATGAGTCTGCAGCGGAATGGTTTCCGCACACCCCTTCATGGACCTCCCTCATCACGTAGTCAGCCTCTGAGGCTCCTAGACACTGATCCATTGCTCCTTGGAATGACCTTTATATAACTATCCATCAACAAGACAGTAACAAGTTGCTTTAATCCGCAGTGCCCGAGATGCTTTTGGGTCTTCGGGTAATTTACCATGTTTGAGATATTCAATGAACTCGTTCCTCCAGTCTCAAATTAAGTTGGTTGAATTTACTTAGCAATAGTTATCCACATCCAACACTGAATGCAATAATTGGACGATCATACCGGAATTAGATCCTTTCATCTCTATGGATGACCCCAAATAAGCCAATGTATCTGCCTCCACATTTTCCTCTCTCAGAATGTAGGCAATTGACCATTCTCTGAATCGTGCGAGTAATGCCTGAACCTTGTTTAAGTATTGTTACCTGCGCTCCTCCTCTGTGTCAATAATCCCATTCACTTGGTTTACCACTAATTGGGAGTCGCACTTTATCTCGATGACCTCAGAACCTAGTCCCCGAGCTAGTTCAAGTCATGCGACCAAAGCCTCATACTCGACTTCATTATTAGTTAACGGTACAGTTCTAATAGCCTGTTTTAGGGTTTCCTCCGAGGGTGTGATTAGAACTACCTCGAAATCGGACCTTTTTAAGTTGGAGGCTCCATCCGTAAACAAGTTCCAAATTCCCGATGCCATTCCCGACACCAGCACTGCTTCCTTAGCAGCCAAAGGCATTAATCCTGGGCTAAAATTGGCCACAAAATTGGCCAAACCTTGTGATTTGATTGCAATCCTGGATTTGTACTTAATGTCAAACTCGCTCACCTCGACTGCCCATTAAGCCAAATGGCCCAATAACTCAGGCTTATGAAGGACATTCCTTAAGGGAAATGTTGTTACCACGGCAAAAGGGTGAGATTGAAAAAAAGGCCTAAGCTTTCGAGAGGCAACTATGAAAGCTAAGGCCAGATTTTCGAGGTGCGAATAACGTGTCTCTGCTCCTCATAATATTTTATTAACGTAATAAATAGGAAATTGTGTACCTTCTTATTCTCAGACCAAAACAACACTTACTGCTACTTTCGAGATCGCTAGATAAATTAGCGGATGCTCACCTTCCCCCGGTTTTGACAACAACAGAGGGTTGGATAGGCACCTCTTTAGGTCCTTTAGTGCCTGTTGACATTCCGGAGCCTATGCGAAGTCGTTCTTTTTTTTATAAGTGAAAAGAAGTAGTGGCATATTTCTGAGGACCTTCAGATGAACTTGCTTAGAGCTGCCAATCTACCGGTCAGTCTCTGTACTTCCTTTACATTTGTTAGCTAGTCTAAGATGTCTTTGGTGGCTTTAATTTTGTCAAGATTTACCTCGATCCCTCTTTGCGAGACCAAAAACCCCAAACATTTACTAGAGCCAACCTCGAAGGCACACTTATCCTGGTTGAGTTTTAAGTTATACTTCTTCAGAATGTCGAAAGTTTCGTGGATATGTTTCAGATGATCTCCTGAATTTAAAGACTTAACTAACATGTCATTAATATACACTTCCATCGTTTTAACTATCTACTTTTCATATATTTTATTAACGAGCCTCTGATAAGTGGATCCGGTGTTTTTAAGCCCTTGATCTTCCAGGTTCATCCTAATCTAATTATACCCAGAATTAGCATCAAGAAAACTCATCAACTCGTGCCTGTTGATACTCAATTTTGCTATCATATTTTATAAAGTATTCCGTATACTTTCAAAGTATTATTTTTGTATTATTATCCAATTTATAGAGGTCATATAAGTAATTTTATAATTTTTAAAGCTTTTAAAATTAATTTCTTGCATTTTTAATTGTTAAATACTTATTAACTACTCCTTCAAACTATTTTGAGTGATTTAAATTAATTATTTTTACACATATGCATAATCTATAATATTTTATTTCCTTATACATAGTTATATTTGCATTTTTACCCATTCTTTATATCATTTACAATAATAGCCTATATTCTCATAATAATTGCATTTATTATATTGTTTATGTCAAAATAGCATTTTTTTATTATTTTTACAATCACGAGCCACTAGTTCAAAGTATTAAATTGCATAAATAGCATTTTTTATACGTATCTAGCTATTTTATTAATTTATTTTTTCGCCAGCCTAATTTTGAGCCAATTTTCGGACCAAATAGGCCCAAATCACTGGTCAAATATCCTAAACATGTAGCCTATTCTCCCCTGGCCCAACCCAAACGACCCCTTATAATCATAACCTAGTTAGGACCCATTTTTCAACCCGCCCCGCTTTTCCTCTAATCCTGGCCCTTGATCTCAAATGATCAAAGGCCCACAGTCGTTCTCCTTATTTTAATTACCCAAACCCTAATCCTCACTCACCTCCGCCCAGTCGCCCCAAAACTCTCTTAACTCCCCCCCCCCCTTCTGCAAATCCTAGCATCCGCCTACTAATTTCTCTCTGATGCCGACTTAGAAATGGAATCAATCTATGATCTACTTACCTTATTAGTATACCCTCGCTACTGGTCGCCCATTTATGGTATTACTTAGGTACTTGCCTAACTTTGGCAAGTACCACCTCCAAGATCGGACTGTGATGCCTCGGATCTTTGGGATTTGGACAATACTCCATCCATATACGCTTAACAAGGAACAATTTGCACCTTTGGTTCGATTTACGGACGGTTGGACCCAACTAGGGTTTGAGATTTTCCATCTCCTTTCCTGATTTTGATAGCATTAGATATTTTCTTGCCTTATTTATGTTTAACTGATTATTTTCCGTGATTGTTTGTTCAAAGTGATTACTATATAACCCACCCCAACTTCCCCTTATGGACAAACTTTAATCACTATCACCCCCTCACTTACTTACTCACTCCATTCTGAAACTCTTGGTTCTTGGCCGGCTGAAAGCCAAGGCCATCGAAATTCGCTCTATCGACCTTCCCAGTGCGAGCATTGCCCGGGGCTTATTTGAAGCCCTTGTGAACTTTGACGTACTAGGTTGAGGTTCTGATACTCTTTTTTTATATTAACGATTGAAGTACTGCTAAAATTATTCTGTTTGTCTAGTTGTCTGTTAATTTGTAACTGGTAAGTACCTTTGGCCTTCGAAATTTTATTCTCTTTTGTTTGTGTTAATATTCTGTATACATGTGCCACTAAAACTTTGTGAGTCAATATGCTACTATGTAGTCTCTATTTGTAGCCCCACTTGCTCTGAAGTTATTCTCATGGCTCTATACTTTTTTTATAGCATTTGAAGCTTGCCTAAATTCTAATTCTGATATATGCCTCTTATATGTGTTCAACATGAATGATTTTCTGGCTCTTAAACCTGTTTAGCCTAGTGTGTTTGTGTGTGTCTGAAATTTATATCTCTCTCTTAATTCTCCATTATATGATGTTGGTTGGACTTCCTGGATCAACCAAAACACACTTAATTTTAAAATCTATAACATTGAGAGAGATTACCAAAGCATCATTGTAGAAGAAGAAGTCCGTCAACGTCCTCCTCTGTGAAGGTGATGTCATCTTCCATACTTTTCGGACCTTCTTGCCGTGAGTCAGTAATATCTTCGTTTACTTCGCTACTGAAAACAATTACCTCATTGACCTCGTTTCCTCTGAAGATCATGTTGATAATCATCCATAGGTGACCCTACTGCTGTCTTTGATGGATTTGCATTGCCCCGGCTTCAACCATAATTGTTTTTGGCGCGGTCACTTAAAAACTCTCTAATATGGTCATTCTTTAACTACATCACCACCTCCTCACGAACATGTCGGTAGTCCCCAGTTCTGTAGTCGTGAGTCCCATAGATTTCACACCATAAGTTAGGATCCTTTTGGCTAAGATTCAATCGGATTGGTTTCGAAAAACATGCTTCTTTGATATTCCTCAGCGCTGAAACCAATTCTACCAGGTTGATGTTAAAGTTGTAATCTGACAACCTAAGATATGAGGGATCTCGGGGCGCCTCTTTTTCTTGTAATGATCTGTTATTCCTGCCATGATCCGTCCTTCTGTAAGAAGCGAACCTATCCGATGACTAGAAGCCTTTTCCACTACGCCCATCAATCCTCTCGTATGGTAGAAAATGGCCCCTAGAAGACCTCTGATCTGTGTCAAAGTCATTTTTGAATTTATCCTCATTTTTATCGTGACTCCGTCCCTTGGATGACACTGAATAACCAAGTTGATCATCCTATATCCTTATCTTCGACTCGTAGTGATTATGGACATCTGCCCATGTGGTTGCTTGGAACTCGAGAAATCTTTCCTTCATATTTCAAGACGCATTGGAACTTAGTGGATTTAGACCCTTTGTGAATGCCTCCGCTGCGCACTCATCCGGAACCGCTGGTAGCAGAATTCTTTCCTTCTGAAATTAGATTACGAATTCCCACAGCAGCTCGAACTCTCCTTGCAAAATTCTAAATATCTGCCTTTCTGGCCTAGACGTTTCTTGACCCATCATGGGCTTCGATGAACGAATTTGTAAGCATTTTAAAACAATTGATTGGATGTTCTGGTAGAGGGAATACGATGTCAGGGCCCCCTTCGTGAGGGTTTCGCCAAACTTCTTCAACAAAACTGACTCGATCTCGTGCTGAGCCAAATCGTTTCCTTTCACCGTCTTGGTATAGGTCGTGATGTGCTCCTATGAATCTGACGTCCCATCATACTTTGGAATATCTGGCATTTTGAACCGCTTTGGGATCAATTCTAGTGTCGCACATGGTTTAAACGAAAATTGTGTATAGTTATTTGAATCTGGACCCCTTAACACCGGCGATGGCCTGGAATCCATGCATGAAACTCTTTTGCATTCTGGTCCATTCTTTCATTCATCTCTCTCATGAATCTCATGAGCTTGGTTTTGAAAGGATCATTCGAGTTTTTATTCCCAGATCCGCTTCTGGTCCCCCCAGCTTCATCGAAACTAAATTCATCCCTTAGAGTGTTGTTATCGATTCTTTGAGTTCTCTGATTTGCGGGAACGCTGGGAGGAACCAGAGCTCTTCCGTTGGCATTGTTGGAAGCATCCAACAAAGCTTGTTTTAATTCTGTCATCACCTAATCTTTCCTTAAGAGGTGATCCATGATTACTCTTTATTGTTCTCTTAGGAGTTTGACCGTTTCAACAACGTGCTCATCATTAGGAGTTGGGCCCCGCAAATGTCGAGGGTATTGACCTTGATGAACTGTGGTTGTTCCATCCCTTTCGTTGCGGGTCTCGCTGATTGAGTCATCACACCGAGATGCCTCTTCCCGTTCATCGTGTGCTCCGACGTTGTAAGTCTTGTTAATATCGTTAGCTGCCATATCTGATTTTAAATAAGGAAAGAGTCAAAACTTTGTTAGTAACAAAATAATGGACTAAAGCAATTACGCAGCTGTCTATGCCCCATGGTGGGTGCCAAACTGTTTATCCGTAAAACAGTACAGTTAAATTTATAGTGTGGTTTATAGACTAGCGAATCAATTTGATCCAAAAATGATAAATAAATAGGAACAAAAATAAGATTAATGACCAAAATATGAAGAGACAAACCTGACTCAGAACTCAGTCTTTTGGAGAGCAAAAGTAAAAGCAATTGTGAAACTATTTAGATTGAGAGCAACAAGATAATAGATTATAGCTTTTGTGAGCAAAATCTTTCACATATCCCTACAATGGTCGTTAATACTGCTAATTTCCTCTAATCCTGGCTGTTGATCTCAAATGATCAACGGCCCACAGCCGTTCCCCCATTTTTAATTAACCCAACCCCAAACCTTATCCCTACTCACCTCCGCCTAGCCGCCCCTAAACTCTCTAAACTCCCTCCTCCCCCTTCTGTTTTGTAAACCCTAGCAGCTGCCTCCTAATTTCTCTCTGATATATACTTAGAAATGGAATCAATCTATAATCCACTTACCTTATGAGTATCCCCTTGCTACTGGTCGCCCATTTATGGTATTACTTAGGTACTTGCCTAACTTTGTCAAGTACCACATCTAAGATCAGATTGTGATGACTCAAATCTTTGCAGTTTGGACAATTCTCCGTCCATATATGCTCAACAAGGAACGATTTGCGCCGATTTACGGACGGTTGGACCCAGCTAGGCTTTGAGTGTTACATCTCTTTTATCGATTCTAATTCCATGAGATATTTTCTTGCCTTATTTATGTTTTATTGATTGTTTTCCATGACTGTTTGTTCAAATCAATAACTATATAATCCTACCCCGATTTCCCCTTTTGGATGAACTTTAATCACTGTCACCGCCTCACTTACTTACTCATTCCATTCTGAAACTCTTGGTTCTTGGCCAGCTGAAAGCCAAGGCTAGCAGAATTCACTCTATCGACCTTCCCAGTGCGAGCATTGCTCGGGGCTCATTTGAAACCTTTGTTAACTTTGGCGCACTGGGTTTGGGGTTCTGCTGCTCTCTTTTGCTATTGACGATTAACGTACTGTTAAAACTGTTCCATTTGTCTAGTTGTCCGTTAATATGTAACTGGTAAGTATCTTTGTCCTTCACAATTTCATTCTCTTTCATTTGTGTTCATGCTCTATATACCTATGCCATTGAAACTTTGTGAATCAATATGCGACTATGTCATCTCTGTTTGTAGCCCTACTTGCTCTGAAGTTATTCTCGTGGCTCTATACTTTTTTTAGCGTCTGAAGCTTGCCTAAATTCTAATTCTGATGTATGCCTATTACATGTGTTCAACATGAATGATATTCTGACTCACTTAAGCCTGTTTAGGCTAGTGTGTTTGTGTGTGTTTGAATGTTTATATCTGCTGCTTGTCCTGAGTTTATTTCTCTTCCTTGTTCTGGATTCTTATGATAAACCAATTCACGCCCAGAATATGTTCTAATTCCTGTTGAATCATTCATGTGTAACTTAATACTTTCCCAGAATTAACTCCTAACTATGTTAACAACCAAACATGCTCCCTGCTATTCGTGAACCCTAATGTGTGTTCCATACCTTGTTTAATCATATTAGTATTGCCTAAGACACCTAGGATGAAATTCAATATCTAGCATCTTCTTTTATATGTGGTCAAGCCCTAGTGCCTGCCAGTCCTGTTAGCCTGGATTTGATATATTCTTGCCTATTATGAGTTGTGGTATTGTTTAAACCTTTGTGTTATGACTGATAATGTTAAAATTTCTCATGCTTCGTCAAGGGAATTGTTACATACCATGTTCACTAGCCCGTTTTCTATGTTGTTCGTGATCATACTTGCACTAGGCTCTCATGCTAGAAACATACATATGAAGACTACTATTTCACTTGTTCTTGCCTGTTATTCTGCTAGAGTCTCATGTTAAAATCTTATATCTAAAGTCCTTTAGGATAATTCTAAATCATGTTTTACTTTGAAACTCTACCTGAAATTGTTTGCTAGCTTATGATGTTCAATCCTGTCATTTTGAACTTATTTCTGAAACGTAGCATGCGCCCACCATATGCCTTGTATGCTTGCCAAACTTCGTGTGATCTTTCTATATGCTTTGGTTGGAACTGTTGTTAGTTACAACCCTAAGAACTAAGTGTGTAGACTTCAAAGGATATTTAATTAATTAGTGTGTAGTTGTCACTTGTATGGTTAAGTTTGACATCTAATTGGGGGAGTAAGTCATTCGTTTGGGCCTGGTGTTGGGCCATATATGTTGTTGGACCTGGGCATTGGATTTAGGAATAATATATTGTCCTTATGAGCCTAATATTTGGGTTTGCTGGTTGTGCAAAGAGTAAGGTTGTTGAAGGCCCAGAAACATCACTAGGTTATTTTTTGTATCGGGCATGTCAGTGTTCTATTGGGCTTGTAGTTGTTCATTCCTTAACTAGTCATATTTGAGTTTGTATTATTTCATTTGGGCCTGTAATAACTTATAATAACGAATAATGGGGAATTAGTGAAAATGGGGGCCGAAATACTTTATTTCTTGCATGATCGCGTAGAAAACCTTTGTATAGGGCTTAACTGTCTTGTTTGCTTGCCATCCCCATCTTTGGGGATTATCTGCGCAACATGGTAATTAATCCACCTATTCCCTAGAAAACATGTTTTAGGGATAGTTTAATGTCTTAACTTGCAATGGTAGAAGAGCATGCCTATAGGATCTAAATTGAACTTGTTCTTACTGCCTCATTCTTAAACTTAGATATCATGCCTGTAGGATATCAACACGATAACTGAAACTGCTCGCTTTGGTATATTTCTTTCGACTACGTGACTCACCCAGATATCAGTAATTAAAGCTGCTATTGTCCTTTTATTACGTAGCCCGCCTAGAAAGCATGCCTATAGGGATAAATAAACAAATTTGCGCTCTCAATGACTCTGCTGCCTAGATACGAATTGTTTAGAGGTCATGTCTATAGGATGCTATTATTCACCTAGAAAGCATGACTATAGGATCCTTTAACAAAACTATGTTTTATAAAATAACTTCATTGTCAAAACTGGTCATCAAGAAATCCTGCCTAAAAGACTTTGCCTTAATTGTTGAAATGCTTAATCACATAGAAACCATGCTTATAAGATTCAAATAACTTAGCATGTTACAATTCCAAGCATGTCTATTATAGCTGCCCGCCTACCTAATCTTGAACCTAGTCAATGTGAGTAACAACTATTTGTCTAATTGCGTGCACATGAGTCTATATGACGAGGTGAACTTGATCCATTTATGTTATTTATGTGAGGTCCTGTTTGTTTTGATTGTATACGCTTAGTTTTATCATTTTGAGTAGCCTAAAGGAAGTTTAGAACCACCAAAATAGTAGGTCCAAAAGCCTCCTGGATCATAGGCATGGGGCCGGTAAAGCACGCCTAGGACGCGACTAAGAATTGAAGTAGAACGCTTTAGGTAAAAAAATTCAAGATAGTAATTGGGTAGCAGGAGATGATAATTCGTGCCCGCTGAATAATATGAGCAACCCTTATACTTAAGGGAGTTGCGAAGTATTATTTATGTTGCATGAGGTGATCCTTTAGGCTAAATAACATAGGACCCCAATATACTACTTGTACATTTGTTTATTTGAACCTAGGTCGAGTTAGGATGTATCTTGTATTCTCAAAAGATTGTACTAATGATTTAGTGGATAAGCTATTTCTTTCATATGGGCAATTTCTTGTTTCATCCTATAATTTAATCAGTTATTTGGACTCCCTGCTCTTGATTTTAATTGACATAATGACATAAGGTAATTATGATTCAATAATCCACATAATATAAAATTCGGCCTAGAACCACAGTTATGGACCTCAAAAAGAGTGCCTAACCCCTTCTCTTTGAGGTAATTTGAGCTCTTACCTGATCATTGGTAACACAAACTAGTTAAAACAAAGTTATTTATGAATAGGTGCCCTAACGCACCTTAAAATCACTAGCGACTCTTCTCTTTTAATAACCATCTAAAAGAGTTGTTACACGTCAAAACTCGCTTTTCGCGAGAAAACGAGGCTTGACAGTGCCCGGCTGTAAGCATCAATTATTTGATCAATGTTTGGCAATGAGAAAGAGTCTTTAGGGCACGCCTTATTCAAATTCTTATAGTCTACTCACATCCTGAATTTGTTATTCTTCTTAGGCACTACTACTACGTTAGCTAGCCAATCCGGATATTTACCTCTCGGATTGAACCGATATTGAGCAGTAGGGTTACCTCTTGTCATGACCCAAGTATCCCTCCGTAAGATGTTGTGATGGCACCTAGTTTCTAAGACTAGGTAACCCTAACATACATGCAGAATTTAACTGAGCAAATGATAAAAACTTTTAAATAACTCAACAACTATCAAAAAATAACTTTGCAACTCCCCAGAACAAAACTCCAAAAATCCGGTGATACCAAGTCGCAAGCTCTACAAGAGTATACTGAACATCCCTAAACAACAGTACCTAATAAAAGAAGAAAGATATAGAACTAGATAGAGGGTGATTCCGAGGCTTGCGGACGCCAACAGGTATACCTTGAAGTCTCCAGATCCGAAAAGGTATGATAATGAAAAACAAAGGAAGTAATACAATGAATAAATATGACAAGAATAGCTACACTGAACTAAGCAATTAAGACATCACGGAGGAAAACACATAGTAAGAATGTCAAGGAAAACCCTGGAAACAAAACACAAGTGTTGTAAATGAAGGGTATCAACAAGAATCACTACCGAGGTACCGCCTCGTAGTCTCATTTCACAAATCAAATCAACATCTTTCCTTATATCACTGCGGGAGCCTTGCATTTAGTTTTGAAAATCATTTTTCCCGAAATAGCTACTCCCATTTTAGCCCACATTATCACACCGTGTGGCTTCAAGTAGTTCCCCTACTAGCAACACGCGTATCAAGCTCACCTTATCTCACTGCATGTGTTTCAACCCCAATCCTTATACCACCGCATACATATCAATATCATAATGTAACACAAATCGCACCTCAAGTGCCCAATACCACAACTTGCCAAAGAAGTCAACAATGATAATGTTTCCACAATAAATAGTTCATCGCTCAACCAAAATATGTACAAGAGTCTCAACAATAGTAACTGAAAGTGAATAACTCAACAAAAATGGTATTTCAACAAATTTACAACTCTGCCTCAATATGAATCACGCCCTTTATGACTTCAACACTAAATTCAACATCAAGAGTATTCCAAGAAATAACAACTTCAAGTAAAGGAACTCAACGGTTAAACAATGAATAAGAAATAGGGAAAACAATAACTCCAACTAAACATGAAAAGACAATTAGCAAGTACGAGATAAGACAAGTATCAACGATGTCAAGTAAAGCATGAGAAGATAGACTAATGATGATGATTATAACATATTACAACAACTCAATTAAAGGCATGAAAGTATTTTACATAGCTAAAACAGGTCAATTACCACATTTAGTCCGTGTACACACTCGTCACCTTGCGTACACCGCTTCCACATATCACAATTAGCACAAAACAACACCAATGCTAAGAAGTAATTCCCCACACAAATTTAGGCA
Source organism: Nicotiana obtusifolia (assembly GCA_002018475.1). Classification (NCBI taxonomy): domain Eukaryota; kingdom Viridiplantae; phylum Streptophyta; class Magnoliopsida; order Solanales; family Solanaceae; genus Nicotiana; species Nicotiana obtusifolia. The sequence goes on from MCJB01048119.1 coordinate 105,078, forward strand.
AGACACTTACCTCAAAACACGCTAAATCAATCCAATAGTAAGCGTTTCTCGGGATTATCCAACTCCGAACGGCTCGAATCTAGAAAAAACAACTTCATACCATAAATACAAACTATAGGAAGCTATTCCGAATAATAAAGTTGAAATTTTAAAGAGAAATAAAAAGTCAACTCAAAAAGTCAACCCCGGGTCCTCGCCTTAGAATCGACCAAACTTACAAAATCCAAAAAGTCATTCAATAACGAATCTAACCATATAAGAATTATGTAAATCCGACTTCAAATCGCCTTTCAAATCCCCAAAATTTAGTCTAAGAAGTTTCATAATTTTTTCCCTAAATTTTCCAACTCAAATCACTAATTAGATGACAAAATAATGATGGATTCATGTAATATAGCCAAATCCGAGTTACAATCACTTACTCCGATGATTCCCTTAAAAATTCCTTGAAACATCGCCACAAACCAAGCTCTCTAGATCCAAAGGATGAAAGTAAGATGAAACCCTTGTTTTGAAATTTCTTTTTTATAACACTGCTGCCCAGCGATTATCGCTTCTGCGAGACCTTAGTCGCAGGTGCGACCCTCACTTAGGCCCTTGAAATCTCGCACTGGCGAACACCCTAACTGCACCTGCGCTTGCGCTACTGCGGAAGGCCAGCCGCTTCTGTGCGCCATTGACCGCACCTACGGTCCCAGCTGGCTAGACTCATTTTCATTTCTGCGGCTCGAGGGCCGCTTCTGCGGTTCCACACCTGCGACCCAAAGTGCGTAGGTGCGATTGCACCAGACTTAGTAGGTTTAGCATTTTAAGCCCCAAATTTATTCTGATTTCAATCTAATACACATCCGGGGCCCCCGAGACACCATCCGAATATACAAACAAATTCCAAAACAAATAACAGACCTGCTCGAGGCCATAAACCACATCAAATAACATCGATTCTATGGATCGCAACCCAATTCAAGCCTTTGAAACTATGAACATCCGACTTCCAAAACTAATGCCGATTCATACCAAAACAACTTCGATAAACCTCAAATTTTGCACACAAGTCATAAATGACATAACGGACCTATCTCAACTTTTGGAATCAAAATATGCCTGCGATATCAATAAAGTCAAATCCCGGTCAAACTTCTCAACCTTCCAAACCTTCAACTTTCTAACTTTCGCCAATTCAAGCCGAAACGACCTACGGGCTTCCAAATTAATATCCGGACATGCTCCTAAGTCTAAAATAACAAGACGGAGCTATTGGAATAGTCAAAACTCCATTCCGAAGTTGTCTACACAAAAGTCAAAGTACGGTCAACTCTTTCAACTTAAACTTCTAACCTCGGGACTAAGTGTCCCATTTCACTCTGAAACGCACCTGAACCCAAGGCCAAACACCCCGACAAGTCACATAACCACAACGTAACATAGAGAAAACAAAAAATAGAGGGGAATAGGGATAAAATTCTCAAAACGGTCAGCCGGGTTGTTACATCCTCCCCCTCTTAAAACAAATGTTCGTCCTCGAACGAGTATAGAGACATACCTGAAGTGGTAAAAATATGAGGATAACAGCTACGTATATCATGCTCGGTATCCCAAGTCACCTCCTCGACTGGTTGACCCCTCCATTGAACCTTCACTGAAGCAATGCTCTTTGACCTCAACTTTCGGACCTACCTGTCCAATATAGCCACCGGCTCCTTAACATAAGAAAAATCCTTGTCCAACTGGATTGCGCTGAAATCGAACACATGGGACGAATCACTGTGATACTTTCGGAGCATAAAAACATGGAATACCAGATAAACTGTAGCTAGACTAGGTGGCAATGCAAGCTTGTAGACCACCTCACCAATCTTCTTAAGAATCTCAAAAGGTCTGATATACCTAGGGCTAAACTTTCCCTTCTTCCCGAACCTCATATCACCCTTCATGGGCGAAACCTGGAGCATGACCCGCTCTCCAACCATGACTACAACATCGCAAACCCTTCCGATCTGCATAACTCTTCTGCCTAGATTGGGCTGTACGAAGCTGATCTTGAATCAACTTAACCTTTTCCAAAGCATCCTAAACCAAGTTAGTACCTAATAGCCTATCCTCAACCGGCTCAAACCAACCTATCGGAGACCGACACCGCCTCCAAACAAGGCCTCCTGCTGAGCCATCTGAATACTCGATTAGTAGCTATTGTTGTAGGCAAACTCCACAAGCAGCAAAAACTGATCCCAAGAACCCCCTAACTCCATAACACAGGCACAAAGCATATCCTCAAATATCTGAATAGTGCGCTTGGATTGTCCGTCCGTCTTAGGGTGGAAAGTTGTATTTAACTCAACCTGTGTGCCCAAGTCACACTGTACGACTTTCCAGGAGTGCGGTGTAAATAGCATACCCCTGTTAGAGATGATGGATACCAACACGCCATGAAGTAGAACAATTTTGCGAATGTAGACCTGAGCCAGCTGCTCTGAAAAATAAGTAGTCACCACTGGAATTAAATGAGCCGACTTGGTCAACTTATCTACAATCACCCATATTGCATCAAACTTATTCTAATTCCATGGGAGCCAAACAACGAAATCCATGGTAACGCGCTCCCATCCACTCGGGGATCTTAAGCGTCTGAAGAAACCACCTGGCCGCTGATGCTAATACTTCACCTGCTGACTATTTAGGCACCGAGCTACATACTCCACTATGTCTTTCTTCATCCTCCTCCACTAATTGTGCTGCCTTAAGTCCTGATACATCTTATCGGCACCCTGATGAATGGAGTACCGCGAATTGTGGCCCTCCTGAAGAATAAAATCACGCAAACTATCCACATTGGGATTAAATAACTGGCCCTACAGCCGTAACACATTGTTATACCCAATAGCAACCTCCTTGGCATCGCCGTGCTGAATAGTGTCCTTGAGGACAAGCAAATAGGGGTCATCATACTGACGCTCTCTGATGTGGTCATATAGAGAAGACCAAGAAACCACGCAATCCAGAACTCGACTTGACTCCGAAACATCCAATCTAACAAACTGGTTGGCTAATGGCCTCTCAGCCACCGGTAGATATGCTAAACTGCCCAAGCTCTCCGCCTTTCGACTCAAGGCATCAGCCACCACATTGGCCTTCCCAGGATGATATAGAATGGTGATATCATAGTCCTTAAGCAACTCTAACCATCTCCGCTGCTGCAAGTTAAGATCCTTCTGTTCGAACAGATGTTGTAGGCTCCGATGGTCGGTATAGACCTCACAAGGGACACCGTACAAATAATGCTGCCAAATCTTCAAGGAAAGAACAATAGCTGCTAATTCCAAGTCGTGGATAGGAGAACAGTTTTCATGGACCCTCAGTTGTCTAGACGCATAGGCAATCACTACCGTCTTACATCAACACCGTGCCGAGGCCAACACGTGGCGCATCATAGTGCACAGTGTAAGACCCAAACCCATAGGCAACACCAACACTAGGACTGATGTCAAGGTAGTCTTGAGACCTCACACACCTCGGTCCATCTGAACGGAGCACCTAACTAGGTCAATCTGGTCATATATGCAGCAATAGATGAGAAACCCTCTACGAAACAACGGTAAATACCCTGCCAAACCAAGAAAACTTAGGATTTCAGTAGTTGAAGACGGTCCGGGCCAACTCTGCACTATTTCAATCTTCTTCGGATCTGCTCATGATCCTCCCGGCTCCGGGAGTACACCAGGATGTCGTCAATAAACAAAATAACGAATGAGTCAAGATAGGACTGGAATACACTGTTCATCAAGTGCATGAATGTTGCTGGGGTGTTGGTCAGCCAGAATTACATCATAAAGACTTGTAATGACCATACCGAGTCCTGAAAGCAGTTTTTGCAATAATCGGATCCCGAATATTCAGTTGATGATCATCTGATCATAAATCAATCTTTGAGAAACTGTGGCACTTTGTAGCTGATCAAATAGGTCATCAATGTGTGGCAATGGGTACATGTTCTTCATTGTAACCTTGTTCAACTGACGATAATAAATACACATGCGCATAGAACCATCCTTCTTCCCTACAGACAAGATCGGAGCACTCCAGTGTGACACACTAGGTCGAATGAAACCCTTATCAAGCAACTCTTGCAACTACTCCTTCAACTCCGCAGGGGCCATACGATATGGTGGAATAGATATGGGCTGAGTGCCCGGAATAAGTCAATACCAAAATCGATATCCCTATCGGGTGGCATGCCCGGAAGATCCACCTGAAATACGTCTAGATATTCTCTCACTACCAGAACTGACTCAATGGTAGGAGTGTCAACACTGACATTCCTCACAAAGTCTAGATATGCATCACACCCCTTCCCAACCATCTGTTGTGCCTTAAGGAAAGACACCACCCTGCTAGGAACATAATCCAAAGTACCCTTCCACTCCAACTGCGGTAAACCTGACATAGCCAACATCACCATCTTGGCTTGACAACCAAGAATAGCATGATTGGCGCAACAGCCAGTCCATGCCCAAAATGACATCAAAATCTACCATACTGAGCAACAATAGATCAATTATGGTCTTAAAACCACCAATAACAACTAAACACGACTGATACACACGGTCAACAACAATAGAATCTCTCACAGGCGTTGACACATAAATAGGAGAGCTCAAAGAATCACGAGATATACACAAATACAGAGCAAAGTAAGATGATAATTATGAATAAGTGGAGCCTGGATCAAATAAAATTGATGCATCTCTATGAAAAACCGGAACAATACCTGTGATAACTGCGTCTGATGAAACTACTTCTGTCCTCCTTGGAAAAGCATAACATCTGTCCTTGCCTCCCCCTCTAGGGAGACCCCTACCCGCTTGACCTCCACCTTTAGCTGGCTGTGCAGGTGTAGTGGCAACTGGTGCGGTAACCACGGCCTGAGAAGTCTAGGGACTCTGTGGAATACGTGGAGCCTGAGTAGTCTGTGGAGGTGCACCCCTCCTGAGTCTGGAGCAATCCCTTACTATATGGCGAGTATCGCTACACTCAAAACAAGCTATTAGAGGGTGTGGCTGCTGAAACTGGCTCGGGCCTGGTCGGCTGGACTGACTGCTAAAAGCACCCTGGCGGGAGGTGTACTAGATAGTGGCGGTGCATAATGGGCAACCAGAGGCCTGGAAATAATTGGATTACCACTAGAAGCTGGAAGTGCTGAATGAACTGGACGGCTCACATAGACTCTACCGTGACGGGCTGCAACTAGGACACGGGCACCACCATATGTGCTAGAATCTCGAGGCCTCTTAGCCTTCCTTTCCTCTCTCTCTCGGCCCTACATACCTCCAATCTCTGAGGTCTCCACCACCTGCTGATATAGGATATCATTCTCCAACTCTCGAGCCATGATGAATCTAATACCATAGTTGAGCCCCTCGATAAATCGACGGACTTGCTCTCTGATTGTGGAAACTAAGGTAGGTGCATGTATGGACAACTCGCTGAACCTGACAGCATACTTTGATACAATCATAGCACCCTAGCGCAACTGCTCAAACTCCGCAGGCCATGCATCCCGAAGGCTCTGGGGAACAAACTCTCTTAGGACATCTCTAAAAACTGAGCCTATGTGAATGAAGCTACCTCGGCGGGGCTACCTTCCTCATAAGCTCGCCACCACTGGTATGCTGGTCCTAAAAGCTAGAAAGTAGTGAAAGAAACCCCGCTCGTCTCCACTATACCTATAGTACGGAGAATACGATGGCACTTTTCCAAAAAGCCTTGTGCGTCCTCTATAGCTAGGCCGCTGAAAGTAGGCGGGTGGTACTTGTTTTTCCGCTCGAGTCTGAGTTGATCCTCCTCAGACATTGTTGCCCTAATCTAGGGCTGAACTGTGACAACCGGCTGCACTGATATAACCTCTAGGACCTGGTCAACATAGACCCGCTGCTCTAGGGTATGGGCTCCGGGAGTTTGTGCTCCTCCCCCAGCCTGAGATATGTCTGGTGCAAGTGGAATCAACCTCGCTTGAGCTAGAGCACCAAACATGCTCAGGAATTGGGCGGGAGTCTCCTGAATTGCAGGGGTAGCAATAGGAGTCTCAGGTGCCTGCCCCCCCACTAGAGTTACTGATGGCTCCTCTATCGCAGCTCAGGCAGGTGCTCTGGCTGCACCGTGTGCCCGTCCTCGGCCTCTACCCTAGCCCCGGCCTCCCACGGCTCTAGTAGGGGGTGCGGGTGTTTTATCGTCGGATCCGGCGATGCATGTCCTCACCATCTGTGAGAGAATAGAAAGACAAAGATTCAGAATCCCGAAGTCAACAAATTCGCACGATAAGGAATCAAAGAAGTGAAGTTTTTTCCTAACAGTTCCATAGCCTCTCGAAGATAGGTACAGACATATATGTACCGATCCGCGAGACTATACTAAACCTGCTTGTGACTCGTAACACTTATGAACCTAGAGCTCTAATACCAACTTGTCACGACCCCAATTTTCCTTCGTAGGATGTTGTGATAGCACCTAGTCTCTAAGACTAGGTAAGCCTAACATACATGCAGAATTTAACTGAGAAAATGATAAAAACTTTCAAATAACTCAACAACCATCATAAAAGAACTCCGCAAATCAACAGAACAAAACTCCCAAAATCCGGTGATACCAAGTCACAAGCTCTAAAAGAGTATATTGAACATCCCTATAGAACAGTATCTAATAAAAGAAGAAAGATATAGAACTAGATAGAGGGTAACTCTGAGGCCTGCAGATGCTAGCAGGTATACCTTGAAATCTCCAAATCCGAGCTCGACTCAATGGTGCCTAGGCTGGTGAGAGGTACCTGGATATGTACAAAAAGATGTACAGAAGCGTAGCATGAGTACACCATAACGGTACCCAGTAAGTATCAAGACTAACCTCGATAAAGTAGTAACGAGGTCAGGTCAAGACCCTACTAGAATAAATAAGAAAACTGAACAAGTATATGACAGTATGATAATGAAAAACAAAGGAAGTGATACAATGAATAAATATGACAAGAATAGCTACATTGAACTAAGGCAATTAAGACATCACAGAAGAAAACACATAGTAAGAATGCTAAGGAAAATAACGCAAACAAAACACAAGTGTTGTAAATGAAGGGTAGCCACAAGAATCTCTACCGAGGTACCGCCTTGTAGTCTCATTTCACAAATAAAATCACAATCTTTCCTTATATCACCACATGAACCTTGCATTTGGTTTTGAAAATCATTTTTTTAGAAATAGCTACCCGCGTTTTAGCCCACCTTATCACACCGCGTGGCTTTAAATAGTTTCCCTACTAGCAACACACGTATCAAGCCCACCTTATCTCACCGTATGTGTTTCAACCCCAATACTTATACCACCGCATGCGTATTAATATCACAACGTAACACAAATCGCACTTCAAGTGCCCAATACCACAACTTGCCAAAGAAGTCAACAACGATAGTGTTTCCACAATAAATAGTCCATGGCTCAACTACAATATGTACAAGAGTCTCAACAATAGCGAAAGTGAATAACTCAACAAGAATGGTATTTCAATAAATTTACAACTTTGCCTCAATATGAATCACGGCCTTTATGACTTCAACACCAAATTCAACATCAAGAATATTCCAAGAAATAACAATTTCAAGTAAAGGAACTCAACCGTTAAACAATAAATAAGAAATGGAGAGAACAATAACTCCAACTAAACATGTAAAGACAATTAGCAAGTAAGAGATAAGACAAGTATCAGCGATGTCAATTAAATCATGTGAAGATAGACTAGTGATGATGATTATAACATATTACGGCAACTCAATTAAAGGCTTGAAAGGATTCTACATAGCTAAAACCGGTCAATTACCACATTTAGCCCGTGTACACACTCTTCACCTTGCGTACACGACTTCTACATATCATAATTAGCACAAAACAACACCAATCCTAAGGGGTAATTCTCTCACACAAAGTTAGGCAAGACACTTACCTCAAAACACGCTAACTCAATCCACTAGTAAGACATTCCCGCGATTATCCAACTTCGAACAGCTCGAATCTAGCCAAAACAACTTCATACCATAAGTACAAACTATAAGAAGCTATTTCGAACAATAAAGTTGAAATCTTTAAAGAGAAACAAAAAGTCAACTCAAAAGGTCAACCCTGGGCTCGCACCTCGGAACCCCACCAAACATACAAAATCCGGTCACCCATTCGATAACGAGTCCAACAATACAGTAATTACTCAAATTCGACTTCAAATCGCCTTTCAAATTCCCAAAATTTAGTCTAAATAAGTTTCACAATTTTTCCCCTAATTTTCCAACTCAAATTACTACTTAGATGACAAAATAATGATGGATTCATGTAATATAGCCAGACCCGAGTTAGAATCAGTTGCAACGATGATTCCCTCGGAAATCCCTCGAAAAATCGCCACAAATCGAGCTCTCTAGGTCCAAAAGATGAAAATGAGATGAAACCTCATTTTAAATTTATCTTTTTTAGCACTGCTGCCCAGCGATTCTTGTTTCTACGAGACCTTAGCCGCATTTATGGCTCCGCACCTGCTGAATTTCCACTGCAGGTGCGGCCCTCACTTAGGCCCCTAAAATCTCACACCTGCGAACACCATAAGCGCACCTGCACTTGCGCTTCTACGGAAGGTCAGCCGATTTTATGTGTTCGCTTCTGCGTGCCACTGACCACACCTGCGGTCCCTGCTGGCCAGACTCATTTTCACTTCTACGGCTCGAGAGTTGCTTCTACGGTGCAGCACCTGCAACCCAAAGTGCACATGTGCGATTGCACCAGACTCAGTAGGTTCAGCATTCCCTTAAGTCCCAAAATCATTCTGATTTCAATCTGATACACATAACGGACTTGCTCGAGGCCAAAAATCACATCAAATAACATCGATTCTACGAATTGCAACTCAATTCAAGCCTATTGAAACTATGAACATCCGACTTCCAAAACTAATGCCGATTCATACCAAAACAACTAGATTAACCTAAACTTTTGCACACCAGGCCTGCTCTAACTTCTAAAATCATAATCCAACCCCGATATCAATAAAGTCGAATAACGGTCAAACTTCTCAACCTTCCAAACCTTCAACTTCCTAACTTTAGCCAATTCAAGCCGAAACAACCTAGGGCCTCCAAATCAATATCTGACATGTTCCTAAGTCTAAAATCACTAGACGGAGCTATTGGAACAGTCAAAACTCCATTCCTGAGTCGTATATACAAAAGTTAAATTATGGTCAACTCGTTCAACTTAAACTTTCAACCTTAGGACTAAGTGTCCCATTTCACTTCGAAACTCACCCGAACCCAAGGCCAAACATCTTGGCAAGTCACATAACCACAATGTAACATAGAGTAAATAGTGAATAGAGGGCAACGAGGCTAAAATACTCAAAATGACTGGTCGGGTCATTACACCTCTTCTTTAACAAACCTATTTGTAACATCTGCTATTGGGCATTTTTTGCCTTACCGGTGGGAAGTTTGGATCCAGACTTAGTTTGTGGACCTTTAACTCCAATAGAATGCTTTTCATATCCGAGTGCAACCATGCAAAGCAGTCAATGTTAGCTTTAAGAAAATTTATAAGTTCTAACCTAAGTTCAGGACTTGACCCCGTTCCCAAATGAAATTTTCTTTCCAAAAATTCCTCGAACAAAGCCACTTGTTTGAGCTCTTCTATGATCAATTTGGTCGCATCCGTCTTCTCCTCTACCTGAAAAGACCTTGAGACCTGATATAATTTCGATGACTCCTAATTTTTAGCGTCTTCGATTTGGATAGGAGAAGGCATTAGTTCTTGTAATTTCTATTTGCTGGTTTTGCTGCTGGAAATGGTTACAGCGTTCATTTTCCCTTGCCTCTGGTTGATCTCCTCTTATCTTCTTGATCCCTTCTAGCGTCGGAATTTTCATCAATTGGTGATAGGTCGAGGGCACAGCCTTCATCTCGTGTATCTATGCCCTTCTGAGGATCACATTTTAACCTATGTCGCCATCTACCACTTCGAACAAAGTGGTCTTTGTTACTCTTTCGGCGTGCGTGGGTAGAAAAGTTTCTCCTTGGGTCATCACGCTTGTTAGATTGAAGCCAGCTAGAAGCTTTGTCGCTGGAATGATGTTCCCGGTTAATTTCGCTTGCTTCAGAACTCTCCATTATATGATGTTGGCTGAATTTTCTGGATCAAATAAAACATGCTTAATTTTAAAATCTAAAACATTGATAGAGATTACCAAAGCATCATTGTATGGTAGAAGAAGTCCGCCAGCGTCCTTCTCCGTGAAGGTGATGTCATCTTCCGAGACTTTCGGACCCTTTTGCCATGAGTCATTAATATCTGCGTTTACTTTGCTGTTGAAAAAGTTACCCCATTGACCTCGTTTCCTCCGAAGATCATGTTGATAGTCATCGGAGGTGACCCTACTGTTGTCTTTGATGGCTTTGCATTATCCCACCTTCAACCATAATTATTTTTGGTGAAGTCACTTAAAAATTCTCTAATATGGTTATTCTTTAACATCATCACCACCTCCTCGCGAAGATGTCGGCGGTCCCTAGTTCTGTGGCTGTGAGTCCCATGGAATTCACACCACAAGTTAGGATACCTTTGGCTAAGATTCGATCGGATTAGTTTCGAAAATCATGCTTCTTTGATATTCCTCGTCGCTGACACCAATTCTACCAGGCTGATGTTAAAGTTGTAATCTGACAACCTAGGATATGGGGGGATCTCGGGGTGCCTCTTTCTCTTGTAACGATATGTTATTCCGGCCATGATCCGTCCTTCTGTCGGAAGCAAACCTATCTGATGACTGGAAGCTTTTACCACTACGCCCATCAGTCCTCCCGTATGGTAGAAAACGGCCCCTAGAAGATCTGATCTGCGTCAAAGTCATTTTTAAACTTATCCTAATTTTATCGCGACTCTGTCCCTTGGATGATACTGAAGAACCAAGTTGATCATCCTCTATCCTTACTTTCGACTCGTAGGGATTATAAATATCTGCCCATATGGTTTCCTGGAACTCGAGAAAGCTCTCCATTTTTCGGGAGTCATCGGAACTTAGTGCATTCAAAACCTTCGTGAATGCCTCCGCTGCCCACTCATCTGGAACCGTTGGTAACAGCATTCTTTCCTTTTGGAATCGGATTACAAATTCCCACAGCAGCTTGGATTCTCCTTGTAAAATTCTAAATATTTCTTCCTTTCTGGCCTAGACGCTTCTTGACCCAGCATGGGCTTTGATGAACAAATCTGCGAGCATTTCAAAAAAATCGATTGAATGTTCTGGTAAGAAGGAATACCATGTCAGGGCCCCCTTCGTGAGGGTTTCCCCAAACTTCTTCAACAAAACCGACTCGATCTCGTGCTGAGCCAAATCATTTCCTTTCACTGTCGTGGTGTAGGTCGTGATGTGCTCATGTGAATCCGACGTCCCATCATACTTTGGAATATCTGGCATTTTGAACCTCTTCGGGATCAACTCTGGTGTCGCACATGGTTTAAACGAAAATTGTGTATACTTATTTGAATATGGACCCTTTAACATCGGCGACGGCCTGGAATCCATGCATGAAACTCTTTTGCGTTCTGGTCCATTCTTTCATTCATCTCTCTCATGAATCTCATGAGCTTTGTTTTGAATGGATCATTCAAGTTGTTATTCCCATATCCGCTTTCGATCCCCCCAGCTTCATCGAACTAACTTCATCTCTTGGAGTGTTGTTATCGGTTCTTTGAGCTGTCTGATTAGCGGGAGTGCTGGGAGGAACCGAAGTTCTTCCATTGGCGCTGTTGGAAGCACCCGATAAAGCTTGTTTTAATTCCGTCATTACCCAATCTTGCCTTAAGAGGTGATCCATGATTGCTCTTTGTTGTTCTCTCATGAGTTTGACCATTTTAGCAACGTGTTCATCATTCGCATCATTAGGAGTTAGGCCCCGCACATGCCGAGGGTACTGACCATCATGAATCGGGGTTGTTTCATCCCTTTCGTTGCGGGTCTCGCTGATTGAGTCATCACACCGGGATGCCTCTTCTCGTTCATCATGTGCTCCAACGTTGTAAGTGTTTTAATATCATTAGCTGCCATACCTCATTTTAAATAAGGAAAGAGTCAAATCTTTGTTAGTAAAAAAATAATGGACCAAAGCAATTATGCAGTTGTCTATGCCCCACGGCGGGCGCCAAACTGTTTACCGGTAAAACGATACAGTTGAATTTATAGCGTGATTTATAGACAAGCGAATCGATTTGATCCAAAAACGAATAGGAACAAAAATAAGAATAATGACCAAAATTGAAAGAGATGACAACCCTAACTCAGAACTCAACCTTTCCGAGAGCAAAAATAAAAGCAATTGTGAAATTGTTTAGATCGAGCGCAACAAGATAATAGATCATAACTTTTGTGTTCAAATCTTTCATATATCCGTACGATGGTCGTTAATCCTGCAATTTATATCGTTAATCCTGCTATTTATACCGCTAGTTAGGGAGACAAGATCCTAAAATCAACAAAATCAAAATCCTCTTGAATGAGAAATAAAAAGTCATTAATGGGTGTATAATGGCTGGCTTTGAATGTAGAATATCTCTGCAACAGCTGCTCGTTAAATGTTACCCGATGTCAAACTTTTGAATCTTTATTATCGGCTATGCTTCCATGGGGATTCATCCTGTACCGGTTACACATTTCGCACCTGGTGCCAGTTATTTGCTGAATTATCTTTTGCTTGTCTTCGGTTCCACGCGTCACCTTACCATTTGATCACCTATTGTCAATCAATTTCACCCCATACAGTATGTACAAAAATTACATTTTAATATCACAAACAAACTTAAAATTCGATAGTAAAATTGCATCGTACAGAAAAACCGTCAATTAGTTTTTAAGAATTCTAGGCACAACGACATGGAAGAAAAGTCAAAATCGCAAACACAAATTACAGTGCCATCGAACCAAATTCTTGGTTAAGAAAGTTACTCGATAGTTGATATCGAAGTAATACGTGTCCGGGAGAAAATTACTTAATAGTTGATACGGAAATAATATGTAACCTATTGATTTAAGTTGAGGTATTAAATAAGAAAAACTTAATTTAGATAATTGGTGCATGTTCATTTGGTAAAGGAACTATCAAAAGGCAAAAATGCCCTTGATCTATTAAAAATAAAACAAAAATACCTTTTGTTCGATTTTTGATCCAAAAATATCCCTTAACTATTAGAAATAGGATAAAGTATCCTTGCCATTAGCAAACTAGCCCAATTATGCCCATATCCCATTAAGGGCTCCATGTCTCATATATCCCTTTAAAACTTATTTCTTTGCCGAGAGGATTCCACCTCAAAAAAAAAAAATTACCTCGGTCACTTATTTCGTATATCTTGTGTTGTCTTTTTCATTAGAAAGACATACCTTTTTTTAGCTTTTTTCTTCCTAGAAAAAGGTGATTTTTACCTGTTTATTCGTCTAGTTTTTGAAGGACATAATTATTCGATATTTATATTGATAAAAGATAGCATGTATGCATAAAATAGTTGAGTTGCATGCAAATAAGTTCAAACACGAAAGATCATTTTCGACTAGCACATATGAAAATCACAAAAGTGACAAACGCATCGATTCACTTATTTAAAGCTAATTTGCATGTGAATTAACTATTTCATAAGTACTTATTATCTTACATCAATACAGATACTAAATAACACTATCGTGCAAAAATTCAACAGATAAATAAAAAGAAATTACTTTATTTTTTTATCTCGATTGTAATTTGACTCAGAATATTTTATGAATTTTTATCCCGCTTTATTAGGAGTAACAATAGTCACACGTATATGTTATGAAATTTTATGGAGAGAAAGCTCAAGAACAAAGAAGGTTAATCTTTCCAATGAAAGAGAGCAGCTTGTTACGACCCAAATTTTCAACTAATCAGAGTCGTGATGGCGCTTAATAATGCTTGCCAGACAAGCCAATGCATAATATAGAAAAGACTGACAATAGAATAATAACAAGACGAAAAGACAATCTCTGATATAAATACAATAAGTCTAAAACAAACATCTAACGCAAATAACCCAAGATATGGAGTCAAAAGTACATGAGCTTCTAGGTTTAGCTCAATACAATATTTGAAAAGAAATACAACACTATCAGAAACAAAGTGAAAAATAATGAAATAGAAAAGTGACTTTAAAACATGCGAACGGAGTGCAGTTCTACCTTGAATCACTGTCTGGTACCCAATATATAAGGAATAAGCGAGGTAGCCTTTTCCCCCAAAATGGAGTCCATCATAGCAAATAAATACGTTTTAAAGGGGATACATGAGAACTGGAGATCTATTAACAGGATAGGGGCGATACATGGGCAGTTTGCTAACGGTAAGGGTATTTGTATCCTATTTCTAATAGTTCAGGGGCCATGTTGGACCAAAAGTTAAATGAAGATTGTATTTTGGTCTATTTTCAATAGTTCAGGGGCATGTGTGGCCATTTTCCTAAGAAAATCTATCTATATATAATAAAAAGAGAGGCAAAACAAGAAAATGATGACAAACCAGAAAATTTTTAATTTAAAAAGTAAAATAAGTAAATAAAATAGTTAGCAACATTCAAGGATAGGATGACGAGTGTCATCACTAGAAAATTTCTAATTTTAAAAAGCAAAATAAATAAATAAAATATTAGCAAAATTAATAAATAAAAGATTGCATGCAACGAAATACTTAGCAAAATTAATAAATAAAAAATGATAGGATAAATAATACAATATTTTTTTTAAATTAGTATAAAGAAAAAATAAGTATACATATATTTTATAACAATATTTATAACCTAAGATCCAATGAAAGCTATATGATTTCATCAAATAAGTAATATAAATTTTTTTAATTAGCATACAGAAAAAATCTTAGGAGATATAATTAATTTTTAATTTTATTGAATTAAAAATCAATTAAAAAGATATCCAAAACGTAGGAACAAAAATAAGTTATTGCATATGTAACAGTTACCAAAATTTTTGGAGATATAATTAATTTTTGATTTTTCTTGCAATTAATTGTAGGAAACTTTTCTTCTTCAAATAGCTTCCCAATTCCTAACTCTTGGAGCATTGTTTTTGTTTACCCAAAACTACGGGTAACAATTGAATTTGTACGTGGTATTAAGGATACGTGACTTGGCCTGATACAATTAAAGAATAAACGGTAAATAAAGGCTGATTTAAATAAATGAAAGAACAAACAAACCACCAAAGCTGGGTAATTTTGTTGTGACGGAATGAACAGTAATGAAATAAATAGTTTATGAAGAGGATAGTCAAAATATGATAACTGTTCTGTTGATAGTGTGTCCTCCTCTATACAATAGAGTTGAATTTTTTATATAGGAGGGGAGAAGAATTCTATACAATGTAAAAGTCCTAATTACAGGGTAAAAGATCCCTAAAATTACTGGGTTCAACGTCTTTGCCGATTTGGGCCGTGATTCCCGCCGAGATAATTACATGCCACGAGATTTCCGGCCCTTCCGTTATGCGAATCTGATATTTTTACCATAAGATGCTTTACCCATACTGGTCTCGACTACCTTATCTCAAATACTTTGGCTTCGAACTTTAACCCGATGACACCTGACCTCGAACTTCCTTTCTCGAAGTGCCGGTCTCGATCTACAAGAGACCGACCTCAAGTTACATCGATAATCGTAACCTAAGACCAATGTTTCTTATGTGCTCGATCGTATCCGACCCCATACAGATAGTCCCCTCGTTTATTGGAGAGTAATGACAAGAAACGATACAAGCCGCCGCCTTTCAAGATTAGGTTAAGTGATAACACACTTATTGAGTATGACACGAAGTTCGAAGCGTCAAATCATATAACCTAAAAACGTCTCGCCGATGGGTGACGGCAGCATGATGACGCACGTGGCCGCTGTCAAAAAAGGTCCTTTCGTGTCCTAGTTGGCGACAAACCCTGCAACTTCTGAAAATACCAATTAATGTTTCCCCATCTCGTGTTTTGAACTGCCGCTTTTAAAAAGTATAAATAGCCCTTTCATTCTCCAGTTTCCAAGTTTGCGCCGTTTGAGTGTTATCTTGCTTGAGTTCTCTATACTTGTGCTCTCCAAGAAACTTCCCTTTGTTCACTTCAATCTGCTCGCTTTCCATCTTTTATCTTTAATGGCGAAAACATCCAAATCTGTTCCTCAGAAGCAGCATCCCTTTTCTTCTCAACCTTCTGAGGAGGTCGAGCCTGTCGTTGTTGAAGAAACTTTGACAGAGCCTCCTCTTAAAGCTTTCGTACTGTCGGATGCCCAATCGGCTCCGACTTTAAGGTAGAGAAGGCCTCTTCGATACCGGGCCGCGGTGAACCGGTCGCCAGATACATAAGCTCGATTACGGGCAAAACCATAGAGAGGGTGAAAATAGATTGTAAATGGACTAACAAAGATGTGGTAGTTCCCTCTCAGGATGAGGCAATTACCACCCACGTGGAGGGTTATTTGAGTGTTTACACTTACCCCTTCACGTTGGGACCTTTGGACCCCCTCATTGTCGCCTTTTGTAAAAGGTACAATGTTACTTTGGGGCAGATTCACCCCTCTGTCTGGCGGATAGTTCTTCTTTTTCGCTTTTTTGTGAGCAAGGTCGATGGGCATCCTTTCACCATTGATCATCTACTACGCCTATACAGTCCCCGAATTTTCCGAGAGGGACTAATAAAACTCGCTCGTCGGGCAAGCAAAGCCCCATTTTCGAGCATCGACGAAGACAAGGACAGGGGCTGGATGAGCTGATTTGTCCGAATAAGAACATCGGACCTGATCCCTGCCGAGGATATGCCGTTCCCCGAAAGGTAGAACATGAACCGTAAGAACCACTTTCCTATCATAATTCGTTTGTTATGTTACTAATATATTTTGCAAAATGTAGCTGTTTCCCAACCGCAGGCTGCAATTCAGCATTTGGAAGAGTGGGTCCGGAAGGTGGTAGCCCAAAAGACCTACTCGGAACGCGCCTGGCGTGAAAAATTGAAGGGCCTTTGGGAGGCCAAAAATCATGGTGAGCTCGATAATATTCTTCTTTCTTACTTTAAGTGATCGGTGCTGCCATTAATTAGTTTCCCCCTTTCTTCACAGGTCTATCGAAGGACGCTGAATTGAGGCCGGCGTCCATCGATGGAGAAGTTTCCTGCCCTCCCCCTGCCTTAGAGAAGGAGGGAGAGAAAAAGAGAAAAGAAGTCCCTGGTTCCTTAGAGCTTGAGAAAAGGAGGGTTAAGAAGAAAAGCATAGCTCGTAGGCCCAAAATCGTTGATCTGGCTATCCGGCTGAGTGACGACTCCGAGGAAGATAGAAATCTTGGTACTTCAAATAATGAACCATCTCGGACAGTCCCTGAGCCAACGGTCGATGAAGCTTGCATCCCTCGAGTAGAGGATCTCGAGGCAAGGACGAGGACCGGAGTATGTGCCGATGCAGGGGAGGCAGTACAAGGAATCTTGGACCTCCCAGAGACAATGGATTCTCCCTCCTTTTTGGAGGCAACTATGAATGAAGCCCAGGCCGCAAGGACGCACACGCCGAGCAAAGGCCCGGTAGCAGCAGGAGCCTTCGAAGAGTTCTTCGATAGAGTGCCATCGGCTAATACCTTCGGGCTCGAAGTGCCGAGAAGGAGTCCCCCCCCCCCCGAGACGAGTGGGGTGTCTATCGGTCTTAAGTTAGTCGATAGATTTCCCGCTCCAAGTTCCAATCCTGATCGGAAGAGGGTAAGAAAGTTCACCATTCCCGAAGATGCTAGGGCTTTGGCTGCGCGCGTGGGCGTGGCTAGCTACCTTCGTTGTTTGGTGACCGAAGAGGATCAGGCTGTAATGGATACGGTGGATTCGGCTGTTTATTCAACGAAGCTCAACAGGCGGCAAATAAGGTACACTTCCTCACTGGTTCTATTTGGCGCCCGTTATCTTATCCTTAGATTTGTACTGACCGTTTTAACACCTTGCAGTCTTCGGTGCTTCATCACGAGGCATTTCTTCGGCAAAGGGAAGAAAATGCACAAGAAAAGGCACAGCGCCAGCGACTCGAGGGGGATATGTTGAACCTTCGAGCCGAGCTGGACTTCATGCGAAGAGAGCATGACAAAGCAATCAACCAGCTGGGGCAGCAAGCCGACCGATTAAATCAACTTCGGTCTGTAGTGAGCGAGGCCAAGGCAGAAACCACAGAATGGAGAGCCAAGGCTGATATATTGACTTCGGAAAAGGAGACCCTCCAGTCTCGTGTAGTTCCCTTGGAAGAGCAAATTTCGGAGGCACAAGAAAAAATCGGAGTTCTGACTAAGAGCACCGAATCACTTCAATCCCAAGTCGAGACGCTCACCCAGGACCGGGATGTTATGGTGAACGAGCTGCAATCAGCAAAGTCCATAATTGCCACGTCCAAAGCCGACGTCGATGATCTGATAGCTCAATACAGAGCTGACGCTGAGGCCGTCCAGGAGCAATCAAAGATTTTGGTCGAATACACCAAGTGCCAGACCCGTCTCTCCGTCCTCGAGGAGCTACAAGCTCGAGGCTTCGATCTATCTTCTGAGGTCGATGAAGCAGCAAAGATCGAAGCCGAAGCTAGGAGGCGGGCCTTCCCTGAGGAAGAAGAAGATGATTCTGACTGATGTTGCCTGTAAAATGATATGGCCTTTTTGTAATTTGCATATATAAAAGAATTCCTTTATTTTGTCTGACTTTGTTCTAAAATTTTTGTATCTCGCAAATTTTCCTGCCTTAGCTAGGATTTATTTCGCCATAGATTTTCTTCCTCCATGGCCGATCGAATAAGGCCCACACATCGAGGGAATCTTGGTCCGTTAAGGAACTGGATCAGTCTTAACAGGTTTTAACCTGATTCGGCCTTGGCCTTTCATGAATTTGGAGTTGCCTTAAAAGGCTTCGTTTCTCCCCGAACTTTATTAGTTCGATTTGGCCTTGGCCTATTAAGAAATCGGGATCATGCCTTAGCAAGTTTTGATCCCTTTTAAACTTTAACGATTTGATTTGGCTTTATCCCTTTTAAAGAATCGAGGTTTTGCCTTGGCAAGTTTCAATCATCCTCGAATTTAACTTGGTTTGGCCTTAGCCTTTTATAAATTGGGATTTGCTTGAGTTGGTCTTATTTCCCTTCGAGTTTTGTTAACTCAATACGGCCTTGGCCTTTTAATCAAATTTGGGGTTTGCCTTAATAGGTCTTACTCCCCTCTGAATTTGGCACAAACATTTGAACAATGTTAGTTTTTGATAATGTAATGATAATCAAAGAGGCCCTTGGGCTCAGCAACAGAATATCGGTACCAAAGTAACTTTATTAGCATTCATACGCTTGTACAACTTTGCTTAAGGGGCAGATCGATCTATTTGGGCACGGTACTTTCGAACCCTTACATTGATTCCTAATGATCTGTGTGAAGTCCCCTCGAATTTGAAGTAGCTAAGCAAAGATTCGAAGCAATCTCTAGATATTCAAGGTCGATCGAAGTTGTGCACCAAATATCATTATCTTCGATGAGCGACCGATCTAAGTTAGCACGACTCCTGGTTGCCTCATTAAAAACCTTGCCGTAAAACCCAATTCGAGACAAAACCGGTCGAAGGAAAAAAGAGTGCAACGCGTGCTTTTAGTCCTAATGTCTCGTGTTTCCTGGCTTGAGGTCACTCTATTTGCTACCTGCAGACGTTAGTATCAACAAACAAAATGAAAAATGAAATTAATTACCTTAACAATAATATCGCTTCAGGTGGCTGACGTTCCAATTGTTTGGTAGCTGCTTGCCATCCATAGTTTTGAGCTTGTAAGATCCCTTTCCGGTGACCTTCAAGATAATATAGGGCCCTTCCCAGTTTGGTCCTAGTTTTGCTTCGTTCGAATCTCGAGCGTTGGGTGTAATTCTTCTGAGTACCAAGTCCCCAATGTTGAAGTACCGGAGATGGGTTCTCCGATTGTAATACCTTTCGATTTTTTGTTTCTGCGCTGCCATTCGAACAAGGGCCGCTTCCCTCCTTTCATCCAAAAGTTCCAAGCTGATGTTAATAGCTTCCCGGTTCGATTCTTCGGTTGTGTATCGGAACCTGATGCTTGGTTCACCTACCTCGACTGGTATCAGCGCTTCGGCACCGTAGACTAGGGAGAATGGGGTGGCCCCGGTGCTGGTTTTCTCGGTTGTGCGATATGCCCATAGAACCTCGGGCAGTATTTCTCTCCATTTTCCCTTTGCGTCGGCTAACCTTTTCTTCAAGTTTTGAATTATAGTCTTGTTGGTTGACTCAGCTTGACCGTTGCCGCTGGGGTGATACAGAGTTGACAATATTCTCTTGATCTTGTTGTCTTCAAAAAACTTTGTTATTTTGCTGCCAACGAATTGTTTGCCATTATCGCATACGACTTCTGAGGGCATCCCAAACCGATAAATAATATGGTCCCATATGAAGTCAATCACTTCCTTTTCCTTGACCTTTTCGTAAGCCTGCGCTTCCACCCACTTGGAAAAGTAGTCAATCATAAAAAGAATAAATTGAGCTTTACCTGGTGCACGAGGAAGAGGACCAACAATGTCCATTCCCCACTTCATGAATGGCCATGGCGATAGGACCGAATGCAATGTTTCTCCGGGCTGGTGAATCATCGGTGCGTGCCTTTGGCATTTGCTGCACTTGCGTACGAACTCCTTCGTATCTCTCTCCATGTCGATCCAATAGTAACCAGCCCGAATTATTCTTCGAACCAAGGATTTAGAGCCGGAGTGATTGCTGCATGTGCCTTCGTGTATCTCCCTTAAGATGTATTCAGTGTCACCAGGCCCAATACATATGGCGAGGGGACCTCCGAATGTCCTTCTGTATAGGGTTCCGTCGTCGGCCAAACAAAATCGGGCTGCCTTTGTGCGCAACGCCCTTGATTCTTTCGGATCCGATGGCAATTTACCTGAACTAAGATATTCTATGTATTTGTTTCTCCAATCCTAGGTCAAGCTTGTTGAGTTGATTTCGGCATGACCTTCTTCCACCACCGACCTCAATAATTGTACGACCTTTTCAGAATCAATCTCTTCATCTTCGACCGATGACCCTAAGTTGGCGAGGGCATCGGCCTCACTATTTTGTTCCCGTGGTATGTGCTGTAGGGTCCATTCTTTAAACCTGTGTAGTGTGACCTGAAGCTTGTCCACATACCTTTGCATACGCCCTCTCTGACCTCGAATGTCCTATTTACTTGGTTGACTACAAGGAGGGAATCACATTTGGCCTCGATTATTTCTGCTCCCAGGTTTTTGGCCAACTCTAAACCTGCAATCATAGCCTCATATTCTGCTTCATTGTTAGTCAATTTTACAGTCTTGATATACTGTCGAATTATATTCCCGGTTGGGGGTTTGAGTACGATACCAAGCCCCGATCCTTTTGAATTAGAGGCGCCGTCTGTGAACAAGGTCCACACTCCCGAAGGAGTCCTCGATTTGGTCATTAGTTCTCTCTCGACCTCGGGGATAATCGACGGCGTAAAGTCGGCGACAAAATCTGCTAGTACTTGAGACTTGATCGAGGTTCGAGGCCGATATTTAATATCGTATCCGCTTATTTCGATGGCCCACTTGGCCAGTCGACCTGATAGCTCAGGTTTGTGCGTAACGTTCCTAAGGGGATAAGTTGTCACTACACATATGGGGTGACATTGGAAGTAGGATTTTAACTTCCTAGAGGCACTCAATAACGCGAGTGCTAATTTTTCCAAATGTGGGTACCTAGTTTCGGCCTCACCTAGTGTTCTACTGACGTAGTAAAGGGGGAATTACGTACCTTGTTCTTCTTGGACCAGGACCCCGATCACCGCTATTTCCGAAATAGCAAGGTACAGGTATAACTGCTCACCCATTTTTGGCGTATGCAGCAAAGGTGGACTGGAGAGATACCTTTTGAGCTCTTCTAACGCATGCTGACATTCTGGTCCCCATGAGAATTCGTTCTTCTTCTTCAGCAAGTTGAAGAACTGATGGCTTCTGTCGGATGACCTCGATATGAATCGGCCTAGGGCTGCTATCCGACCTGTCAGTTTCTGCACAGCTTTCACACTGTCTACGATCGTTATGTCTTCAATGGCTTTGATTTTGTCAGGTTTGATTTCTATTCCTCGGTTCGAGACCATGAAACCAAGGAATTTTCCCGAACCCACTCCGAATGCACACTTCTCTGGGTTCAACTTCATGTTGTACCTTTTTAGTACATCGAATATTTCTTGCAAATGACTCAAATGGTCTTCTGCTCGCAGGGACTTAACTAACATGTCATCAATATAAACTTCCATTGTTACTCCTAGTTGTTTTTCGAACATCTTATTTACTAGGCGTTGATAGGTAGCCCCTGCGTTTTTCAGCCCGAATGGCATCACGTTATAGCAATAAGTGCCATACTTAGTGATGAAGGATGTCTTTTCTTGATCATCCTTATCCATTTGTATCTGGCTATAACCAGAGTAGGCATCGAGAAAACTAAGAGTCTCGTGGCCAGCGGTAGCATCGATCCTGCGATCCATGTTGGGCAAGGGAAAGGAGTCTTTGGGGCACGCCTTGTTTAGATCTTTATAATCTATGCACATTCTAAGCTTATTTCCCTTCTTAAGAAATACAACTACATTTGCTAGCCACTCCAGGTATTTAACTTCTCGTGGACCCTATAAAAGTTTAGTTACCTCGTCCTTGATGAATGTTTGCTTGATTTCGGACTGAGGCCTCCTCTTTTGCTTGACCGGCTGGAATTTTGGTTCAATGCTCAATTTGTGAGTTGTAATTTCCGGCGGTATCCCTGTTATGTCAAGATGGGACCAAGCAAAAGAATCTTCGTTATCTGAAAGAAATTTAATTAATTTGGTCCTGAGCTCGGAGCTTAAGCCCGAACCCAGGTATACCTTTCATCAGGCAAGTCGCTTCGGAGTGAAATCTGTTCGAGCTCCTCGACCGTTCGTATCGGACTCGTCGGGACCGATAAATGACCGGGGAACCCCATAATTGTCAACTTCAAGTTGATCCTGCTCACCCTCGTTTGTTGAAGGTGGTGTCTGTGATTGCTATTGGGTCTTCTGGGAAGGAGCGGTCGGCTTTGGCACTATCTCTTCCACTGTGAACATCTCCCTCGCAGCATGTTGTTCTCCGTAAACGGTTACGACCCCATCAGCCGATGGGAATTTCAACATCTGGTGCAATGTCGAAGGTACAGCTCCGATGTCATGAATCCAAGGCCTCCTGAGTAGGGCATTGTATCTCATGTCGCCCTCGATCACGTAAAACTTCGTTGCCCGAACAATACCGGTGGTGTTCAGCATCAACGTTATTTCCCCTTTGGTTGTCTCACATGCCATGTTGAAACCATTGAGGATCCGAACTTCGGGAATGATCTGGTTTGTCAATCCGAGCTGCTCGATGACCCACGACCGAATTATATTAGCTGAACTGCCGGGATCGACAAGTACACGCTTCACCCGGGTTTTGTGTACGAGCATGGGGCTGTATGACTCCTTCTGCATCTTTATCGCCGAAGCATAAAGCTCCTTCCGCCGCATAATCCCGAGTACGTTTTTCTCGGGTGATAGATATTTTGGTACGCTTTAACATCGGGCCTTGGGGTGTATCTACCCCTCCGATTATCATTTTGATCGTGTGCTGAGGCTCCTCCTGATTTGTTGGCCTGCTTCTGTTCCCGTAATGGTTCTTGGACCGGTCGCTTAAAAACTCTCGAAGGTGCCCGTTTTCGAGCAACCGTGCTACCTCTTCCCCCAGTTGTCGGCAATCTTCCATCTTATGTCCATATGTACCATGGTACTTACATATTAAGTTGGGGTCTCTCTTGGCCGGGTCCGATTGCAGCGGCCGAGGCCATTTGGTATCTTTAATACGACCAATGGCGGATACGAGAGTCGCTGAATCGACGTTGAAGTTGTACTCGGACAGTCGGGGCGCTTCTCGGTGACCAGCGGCTCTTTCGAAGTTATTTCTCGGCAGTGGTCCTCGGTTCCTTCGATTAGGATCGTTCCTCCTCTCCTGTCTCGGAGACCCTTGTCTTCCCGGGATGGACCTTCGATCGCCAGGGTACGGTCGATGCCTGTCTCTGTTCGACCTTAGCTCTCGGTAATTATCTCTTTGAGTCCGGTCATGAGTTCTGATAGGGTAAGCGGATCCCGAGGGGGCTCCAAGCTGATCATCTTCGACCCTGATCTTCGATTGATACCGATTGTGTATATCCGCCCAAGTGGCAGCTGGGTATTCGATCAAGCGCTGCTTAAGCTGTTGAGAAGCTGTTGAACTTTGAGCGTTGAGCCCTTGAGTGAAAGCTTGCACGGCCCAATCATCGGTGACCGGTGGTAGGTCCATTCGCTCCATTTGAAAGCGAGATACAAATTCCCTCAGCATCTCGTTATCTCTTTGCCTGACTTTGAATAAGTCTGATTTCTATGTCTCGACTTTAATGGCACCTGCATGAGCCTTGACGAAGGTGCCCGCAAGCATGGCAAAGGAATCGATGGAGTTCCGGGGGCAGGTTGTGGTACCAAGTCATTGCTCCTTTCGACAAGGTCTCCCTGAATTTCTTCAGAAGAACGGACTCAATCTCATCATCTTCGAGATCATTCCCCTTTATGGCGCATGTGTACGCCGTTACGTGTTCATTTGGATCAGATGTCCTGTTGTACTTAGGGATTTCTTACATGCGGAACTTTTTTGGTATAGGTTTTGGGATAGCGCTTGACGGGAAAGGCTTTTGTACGAATTTCTTCTAGTCTACGCCTTTCAACACCGGGGGTGCTCTTGGAATCTGGTCCACCCTCGAGTTATATGTTTCTACTTTCTTGTCGTTGGCTTCAATCTTCTTTTCGCCCGATTCGATTCGCTTCGTCAGCTCCTCGAGCATCTTCATGATTCCAGAATTTGTCCCTGATCTGCTTTCGTCCGGTTGCGTCGCGGTCGGTTCGTTTTCGGGGACAACTCCTCGAGAAGAACCGGCTTCAACCCTGTCCGAAACCTGACTGCGACTTTGCAATTGGGCGATGGCTGCTTGCTGGGCTTGTAACATGTCGAATATCATTTTGAGACTGATCCCGTCCCCTTCGTTGTTTTGAGTTCTTGAATGGTGTTCTCTCTGGACACTGTTCGACGGGCCAAAAGTTTGATCCACATCGACCGCCATTTGAGAGTTGGCGTCGATTGGAACTTCATTACCGAACATCACATTGTTGTTTTCGCCCTGGTGGTCGAACTCATCATTGACGAACTGAGGCATGGATTGTGAGTGCAATATGATTATGTTATATCCTGAAAACAAAAGATTCTGTAAAGAACAAGCGTAAAATAGTATGTGTAACAAAAATTTGTATCGGACGGTCACTACTATCCTTAGCCCCACGGTGGGCGCCAAACTGTTTACCCAAAACTACGGGTAACAATTGAATTTGTACGTGGTATTAAGGATACGTGACTTGGCCTGATACAATTAAAGAATAAACGGTAAATAAAGGCTGATTTAAATAAATGAAAGAACAAACAAACCACCAAAGCTGAGTAATTTTGCTGTGACGGAATGAACAGTAATGAATAAATAGTTTATGAAGAGGATAGTCAAAATATGATAACTGTTCTGTTGATAGTGTGTCCTCCTCTATACAATAGAGTTGAATTCTTTATATAGGAGGGGAGAAGAATTCTATACAAGGTAAAAGTCCTAATTATAGGGTAAAAGATCCCTAAAATTACTGGGTTCAACGTCTTTGCCGATTTGGGCCGTGATTCCCGCCGAGATAATTACATGCCACGAGATTTCCGACCCTTCCGTTATGCGAATCTGATATTTTTATCATAAGATGCTTTACCCAAACCGGTCTCGACTACCTTATCTCGAATACTTTGGCTTCGAACTTTAACCCGATGATACCTGACCTCGAACTTCCCTTCTCGAAGTGCCGATCTCGATCTACAATAGACCTACCTCAAGTTACACCGATAATCGTAACCTAAGATCGATGTTTCTTATGTGCTCGATCGTATCCGACCCCATACAGTCTTGACCAGTGACAAGTGGCTAATTATAGGCTGACAAGTGGCTTAATGTGGATACGCTTTGAATTAATTTAAAAAAATAAAGTAAAGTAAGTAATTATTGATAAATTTACACAACTGAAAATTGACACAATAGAATAATATTTCAAACTAATTTTTTTAAGAGTAAAAAAATATATATATCTTCTATACTATATTAAAAAGAGAGTAGCGCTTAAAAAATACATAACAAAAAAATTATTAGATAACTATATAAGTCACATTTTTACTTAATAGATATTTTATTATTAAGTATATTATATTAACAAATGAGCTGAAAATTTCATATGTTCAAACAATCTCGATCTAATTAATATTTTTTTAATAAAATTAAAAGAAGCCGCTAATAACGGCAACCATAAGCAAACCAGAAAAAAAGAAAATAGGAAAAGGCAAACCCTCAAAACCCACATAGGAGATACTAGTAGCAGCCAATTAGCCACCACGACATCCTCGGTAGTTGCAGATTTCGGACCAGATTTTTCCTCCTCATTAGCATAACAGGTAACCTTCTTTAGCACCAAATCTTTTTCGCACTCACAGTCAGTCTTTTTATCACTGCTTTGCAAGAATGGGAGCTATCAGTGTAATTAGAGAATGAGTTGAACCCCGCTCGGTTGATTTAGTGGCGTTATTTACTTTTATTTTAAGCTTAGAGAATTTTCCAAAAAAAAAAAAGGAGTGCTTTAGCCGAACATGATGTGTTTGAAAATATGCGCCAAAGAAACTTCAGTGACCGGCTGCCTCTATGTCTCTTTCAGTTTTCCTGCTTTTGTGTTTCCCCTTTTGAAAAATTATATATCTGGTTAGAATTTAGTTAAATTAAGTTCAGCTTGACAGAGATGATCTGTATGCTCTTTAAAGGATTGCCTCATCCCTGTTTCTATTGTTGTCTTTGATAATATCCTGAAATTTTGTCCTTTCCATTTGCTAGAACTCTCCCACTTGGCATTATGAGGTCAATGGAAAAATTTCAGTTCACTGCCATGACTTGTAATTATGTGTCGCAGAATGAATGGATCACAAAGGAGAGCACTTCTATTCAATGGCCTGCAAACTGTCATGATTATAATTATTCTCTTACAGCATTGTCTTGCAGCATCTGGTTAATTTTGTTAGATTCTAACTTATCAAAAGTCGTTTGTTAACTTCTTCTCTCTCTCTTGGTGAGCAAACATTGTCATTACCCACGCTCCACTCAAGGAGGTGATATTACTGTAGGCATTGGTTGCAATGTAATAATACAGCTCTCAAAGTCTGGGAGTAGTTGTAGGGACGGGTGAATGTGCCTTTCAGTGACTATTAGATGGACTTCATTGCTCAGATTAAATTGCTATAGCAGTTCAGCGGAAACAGAAATATAACCTAATTTCAGGTTATGTTAGTAGAATATATTTCTCCAGCAGCAATAAAGATCTAATTTTTGTAGTTCCAGTTATTTAGCGTTATGCTTCAGTCTTTGCTATGGACCTTGAGTCTTCTCTCTTTCCTCCTATGTTTGCTTTTAGGTCTCTCCCCCTTTTTGCCCTCTGTTTCTGCGTTTAATTTGCCTCTATGGTAGAATCCTCAGTTGTGAATCTTCTAACAACTGAACACTTTGTGTCGTGTATTTAGTTTTGTTGGATTTAAGTAAGTATTTCCTGAAACGCTTTAAGATCATTATGCATATGTTAAGTATATCCATGTTCCTTAATTTTCAGAGCACATTCCAATATCTGAAAGATGGTGTTTTATCGTGGTGTAAAACGCCCTATTGAGATCATATACAAGAGTTTAAATAGTTCTATATGTTGCGGACGTTGCTACTCTACTTTGACACATAGAGGAAATTCTGTTGCTGAGTCTAGAGGATATCTTTACAAACATGCGGATGGACCTAGAACATATGCAATGTCTATTAGGAGATATTCAGCCGAAATTTCCTCGATGGAGCAGATGAACTTAATAAAGCGGCTGAGAGAAAGAACAAGTGCTCCCATAAAAGAAGTCAAAGCTGCTCTTATTACTAGCAATTGGGATATTGGCAAGTGTGCAAATCATTAGGCTTTTTTCCTTACTTAACTTCCTATTATTCTTTGCCACTGACAATGAAATGGTAACATCTCTTCAATGCAGAGGCTGCTCAGAAGGACCTTAGGAAAAGGGGGATTGTTCTTGCATCAAAGAAGTCATCTCGGACTGCTGCCGAAGGGTTGCTTGCCTTGGCGCAGAATGAAAAGAAGACAGCTGTTATTGAACTTAACTGTGAAACCGACTTTGTTGCAAGGAATGAAATTTTTCAGTACTTGGTCAGTATTGGAGCTGTCTAACCCTACTTTAAACTTGTCTCATGCAGTAAGTTGTAAGATATTCCATTTAGGAATGTAGACATTAATTGTGACACAAACTTGAATGGAAGGCATAATATTCACTTTGAACGAAAGGGGGTACAGATTTTGCTTGGATTTTGCAAGACAATAAGCTTGGATTTTGCAAGATATTCCTCCTATTTTATGATTCTGGAGATCTTATTTTCTTAATGGTTCTCTAAATAAGGTTTCTCTTTAACATAGTTTGATAGTAACCTTCCTCTTCCCTCACCATGCAACATAGTCTCATGGAGTCCTTCTTATATATGCATCATGAATAGGCCTTATCTTTGGCAAAGCTGGCATTGCTGCTTGAGGGCTCACAACAGACTTCTGCTGCTATTCCTCTTGGACTTGAACATCTGGAGGTAAGTGGTAGTTTTTGTCCATCCTGAGGCTAACCCATGTTCTTTTTCTGTTCATTTATATGGTGTACATTTAAACTAGTTTTAGGACATTAGAATTCTGTTTAACATTTTGATGGATATTCGTACAAGTATATAAGTACTTTTGATTTCTGTTACACGGAATTTTGCTTTCTGTTGACTCATGCCTTCATGTAGAAGCATCCTGATCAGGGGAGGATCTATGTAGGGCATTAGGGGTGGTACGGCACCCTGACACTCGGATAAAATTTTATATATTTATTGATATTTCACACAAAAAGTTGATACTATTAAGAAGTGGCCACCCAATAATAAAATAGCAGTTGGGTGCCATGGTTGAAATGCCAAAATTCCAAGCGTCAGACCCGGGATCAAGACTTGCTCCTTGTCCCTGCTTTCTCCCTCAGTTCTTTTTCTTTCTTTTATTTCATTTCTTTCGGCTCCTTTTCTTAATTTATTTTATTTCCTATTGTTGATGCTTTCTCTCTCTTTGTCCAATCCATTTTTATTACTTATTTAAATTATATATTTGCTTCCTTTTTCTTTTTTATAGACCTTCAAAAATTCATATGAAGGTGATTTTAATAATTTTCTCTTCTTGATTCATCTATTTTTTTAATTTTTAATTTCTTTTAGAATAATGGAATCAATAAACTTAACATTAATCTAGCTACATGTAGATTGAAGGGGTGTCTTTGCTAATATAAAATTTTATTTTATGTTTTTTACCCACATTATTCACTAGGATTTTGATTGAGAGAACTACATCGAAATGAACAACAGTAATATGGTTTGGTGATCACATATTTATTTATACACCAAAAATCGTGTAAATCGAATCGAATTAATTCAAATGGATCGAACTAACCTAACCCGAATTAATTCAAAACGGATTGAACCGATTAAATGTACACCTTAATTCAATCTCCTTCACTAGTGGTAGATTTTATTAAAGACAATGGCACTTGTAGTTATCAAATCTTGGATCCGCCTCTGATCCTGATCAATTACAGCTGTCCAATTTTCACATTGCAGATTCAAATCCTATTATCTTTCTGCAGCTCTGCTTCTTTAAGATCAGAACCCTTTAAATTCTTTGTTTCCTACAGGACTTGAAGATGAACCTTGACCATCCTAAACTTAGTGGAGAAAAAAGTGTACAAAATGCAATAACTGAAGTAGCTGCAATGATGGGAGAGAATGTCAAACTAAGAAGGGGGTTTGCAATGTCCACTCCGTCGATTGGTGTGATATCAACGTATCTACATACAAGCCCTCAACCAGGTAGAATTTATTTGAGATGCCTTGCTGCATTCAGGGAGTAGATGTTATTCTGCACCTAAATTTTGTGTATTTGAATTTGTGAATTTTCCCACTTGTGGAATTAAACTGGTTTTTTTTTTTTCTTTTTTTTTTGTTTTTTTCTTTTGTTGTTGTATTTGAATTTGTGATGGAATTTTCAAAAAAAAAAACAATTTTTAACAATATTTGAAGGACTTTGGAGCTTTTGATATTTGAAATAACAGTAAATCTAATTGTTGTGAAAATATATGCAGGTGTTGGACGTATTGCTGGGATTTTATCACTTGAAGTAGAAGATCACAATGTACCACAAGATGCCCTTCAGCGTGTTGGATCAGAAATAGCAATGCATGTAGTTGCTGCAAAGCCACTGTTCTTAACGAAAGAAGATGTTTCTTCTGATGCACTAAGCAATGAACGTGAGATTCTCAAATCTCAGGTACTTGTCAATCCACAGTGATGATTTATTTTTGCTGTGTTCACGTGGAGTTACAGGAATTGTGAAATCAAAAGCTAACTTGCAAGTGAACTCTGATCTATGATGCTTGTGCTTAGAAAAAGAATTGCTTGTTATGCATCGTGAAGCTGGAGAAAAACCGGTTCCTTTCTTCCTTTTTTGAGGTTTTCCTCCCGAGGGGGAGGGGGGCAGGAATGTGGTCGGAGCATCTGTCTTTTGTTGCATTTGATGCTGTAAAACACTTTTTAGCACCTTGTAATACTTCACATAAGATGTAACCCATGTAGATCATTATATGTTAATTGAGGATATGATATGTTCTCTTTTATTCAGTTTGAGTATGCTTTTGTGATGCTCAGATCGGTTTTTTCCGGTGCTTTTAAAAACGACATGCTGTGTAATTGTAATGGCTCTCAGAATTTGGTAATTTGAATTTGCAATTAGAACAATTGTTAGGGCTCAGGAGATATATTCTAACACTACGAGGAGCCTGACACCTTGATTTGGTGTTCAGTCGATCCACTGGTCTCTATACATCTCCTGGGTGTTTCCATTTTACGGCTTTCTTATAATTTGTGTGGAAACCAATTTTTTCTTTTGGAATGAAAGTGACCGATGTTAAGATACTGCTAAATAAACCTATGCAAAAAGAATGTGCTGATCGAAACCAGCAAAATGAGAAAATAAAAGACAAATACTTGAATTAATCGGGATGATAAACAAGAAAGAAAAGCAAACCAGCATAAACCAGTTTGATTCTTTGGGAATGCTACAATAGAGAGAATATAGTACCTGCAGGGTCTAACAAATCCTCGTTGATGTTTGAATATTATGTTTTTGCTGAGATGTTAGGGTTTTGGTAGTAACAAGGTAAGAAAAGATTCTTTAGAGATTTGTATTTGGAAATTCTCATAAAGTTTTCAAACACACAGGTTTTTTTTTTTTTTTTTTTTTGGGTTGGGGGGGGGTGGTGGTGGTGGTGGTGGTGTGTGTGTGCTTCCTTTGCATATTAGTTGAAGGTCGTCGTGTCCTCTGTGTTTACTTATTTGTGAAGTAAATTTAGGCTGCAACATTTGATTTTTGCTTTTGTTTTTCGTCATTATTTTTCTTTACTGGAATACCCAGTTTGATTTACTCTTGATGGACCAATCATCTAAGTGAAACAAACAATTGAATTAAGAAAAGGTACTACAAATAAGACTTTGCTGAGAAAAATATCAAGTGCAATGAAAAAAGAGCTACCCTGATGTTGCATTCCTTCAATAATTTGCCAGTTAGTTATATGGTACTCATTGATGACTCAGTAACCAAAAGAATGCAAGAGGAGCTAACAAAGGGCTGCCACCATTCTCAATGTCAATGGCAACCCATATCATGTTGATAAAAAATGAAGCTTGCGTTCATTATGTTTCATCATCTTGTAAGGTGTAGATTCAAATTATAAGTACCTATTATGTTCCTTTACAGGCAGAGAGTTCGGGGAGGCCTCAGATTGCCATAGAAAAAATGGTTGAAGGTCGTATGCGCAAGTATTTTGAGGAAGTCGCTTTGATGGAGCAGAAATTTGTTGTGAATGACACAATAAATGTAAAGGTAAAAAAGTAATCATTTAGTTGAGATGTCATTTTGCTAGATTTCTGTTTCTTTTCCTATTCACAAAGTGTCTCGCACTCACCATAATCTGATTTTCTCTTTTGAATAACTAATATTGTTTTAAAATAAGATCCCAGCTGATGCTTGTCAGTGAATTCAGGATCAAGATGATAATACCAACTAGAGGTAGATGCAACACATCTGGATTCTGAGACAATCACTTTAATTGCCCGTAATATGGCTTGGGTGTTAGAAATGGTATAAAATGGTCTAATATGCCTTTATACGGGTTTGGACTGTCATAACTGGTTATAGAATATGCACCATTTATCTTCCTCGTGTGGGTTGAGCGGCAATATCTGCTATCAAAATGGTCAGAAGCTGTAAGTATCGTACATAACATAGTTGGACCTTCTAGGACCAGCTTTTTACTCAGATAGCTTCATGATCTTTTGGCCATGTTGTCAAAGGTGAAAGCCACTGGAAAATGCGAAGGCCCGCAGATGCTTTAAGCGCCAAAGTGCAAATGAAATACATTTTAGTGAATAGAAGTGCAGAATGAAGATTGGTCATTAATGTCTGTATGTATACATAAAGTGAAGAAAAATTTAATAAAAACTCAAGGAATAATTGTTGAGCAGAGGGACTAAACAAAATGCTCGAAGTTAAGATATGATTTGGATATAAAAAAAGATAAAATTCGGATCATCTCTTCTCTGAGAGTATGGTTCTTTCCTCCGTTTCCTCTTTGAGCTCATCCATTTGTTAGGTCATCTATCCTTTTATGGAATTTATCCAGGTTCAGGCACTCTTTCTGTAACAGAACTGCTTGACCACACCTATACTAAAAAAGAACACAACAACAAATCGACAAACTGAAGAAGAACGAATTGGAGGCATCAGAGGAAGGACTGACGAAATTGTTACTTGTCTTGCAGTGAGTCAAGTGAAATACAAGAGCATGCCAATCAAATCTAAGAACCATGTTACTTGTCTGATTCGGACGTAACTATACAGTTTTAAGTTTCTAACTCAGATTTGTCTTATACTAAGTTCAGAAATTTCCTGTCCATATATTAGGATATTTATGCATAACTTTCTACTACTCCTCCGTGGCTTTTAGTAAATGTCACCAGATTTATAGGGTTCAATCTCTTATTCCTCTTACTCTTTGATCAACCTGCTCTTCTTCTATGTGACTGGCGAGATTGAGAGCTTGAAGATTGGTTTTGGATAGTTCTTGCTGGTCCTCTTTGTCACTTTTTTGCAATGCTTAGTTGGTTGCTTACAACTTTGCGTTGTTTCTGCTCCCCTGCAATTCTGTATTTATTCCAGATACTTTATCAATGAATTTTCTCGACTATTAATACATCATTTTGATGAATATACAGAGAGCCCAAGGGCCTCATAATTTAACCTTAAAAAAAAAAAAAGGCATTTGATTAGCTGGTTTTCATTGAAGCGCTTAACCTGCTCATTGCTTTAGGGCTTAACTGCTTAAGTGTTCCTTCGACAATTGCAACAAAGCTCTCACATCTGTGGAAATAAAAACTTGAACCAGTTTAAATAATTTGGCTTGGGAGCCCATTTTTTGAAATTGTAATAGTTGTCAGCACTTACACTTTTGTTGGCCCAATTAGTGTTACACATATGGAGTTATTGGCTCGTCTGCATGTTGCAGACATCCTTTTGTTCATTTTCTGTCAAATATTTTGTTTAAATCTTTTGCGTGCATTGTGCCCTATTTAGATGTATTTCTGTGTCTACATATATTAGGAGATTTCTGCAACTCAACATATCATCTTGAAGAAAGGAAGATAACTTGGTCTCACCTTTCAATTGATTGTTGAGTTTCTCATTTGCATTGTTTCTTGCATGTACTGGCATCTCTTACGATGTTCACATGGATGACTAAATAGTTGACTCATCTATGAAAAAATTGCAGACATTGATAAGCAATCTATCCAAGGAAGTCGGTTCACCAGTTAAAATAGGAAGCTTTCTAAGGATGGAAGTTGGCGAAGGACTTCAGAGGTAAATGTGCACATGATTAAGACTTATTGTAATTCTCTAGGATTCCCGGTTTAGTATCTTAGAAAAAGTTGTTTAGGTTTCCATGAATTTTTCAGCTTATTGTGAAGGCATTGCGTTTCTTTCCTGAAGTTAATGACATGATTGTGTAACCTGCTAGCAGCTAGCAGGAATATTATTTAAGCTAGACAAAGTTGTGGGTTCTCTCATCTGTCAATGAGTGCTTTCCCCTTCCAAACCCACTAACTGCATATTTTACTTCAGCTTAGGTAGAATACAAGTTTCTTTTACTTGCTAGTAGAATAGTGCTTCTGTTTCCAATTGCACATTCACACAGTTAATGGGTTGGATCTATGTTCCTAGAAAGAGATCTTGACAATACAATCTTTTTGCAAGACAAAATGGTCTCCTTGAAACTAATATATGTATGAGCATACTACTGCCTGGCGGATAGGAGCTTTTGTCATAATTTTCAGTGCAAAATTACAGTTTTCACGACCTCAGTGTATGCCAAAGCAAATTGACAATACTACTTTCGGCAATGCATGAGGTAC
Source organism: Nicotiana obtusifolia (assembly GCA_002018475.1). Taxonomy (NCBI): domain Eukaryota; kingdom Viridiplantae; phylum Streptophyta; class Magnoliopsida; order Solanales; family Solanaceae; genus Nicotiana; species Nicotiana obtusifolia. Next base: position 139,913 of record MCJB01048119.1, read on the forward strand.
TTCGAAAAGAGATTGGAGGACTTATTTTCAGATTATCAGTAAGCTGTCAAATGGTTTAAAATAGTGTACACACATGTCGAACAGTAAATTTTTATTTTCTTGAGAAAGGTAAGTGTATTATAGATATAGCACCAAGAAGGTGCTGTCAAAAGTATTTACAAACTACTGAAAGTGCATCCCTTTCTATTCTTAAAGGGATCCTATCAGTTCTACCACTGCTTCAGTATCATTAATATAACTCTGGTTACACCAAAAATAAAACAGAAGTAAACAGTTCATTTTGATCTTCTCAATGGGTCTTCTTTGTCTTCAAAGCATCTATCATGCTGGAATAGTCTGCCACCATTTCTTTTGCTTGGAGTTCCTTTCGAACAGAAATTGGTACTAAAAACTAACCAGGGCACTGTGATAAGCAAAAACTAAGCATCTTAAAAGCCCGTTAAAATTTAGGGTTTAGGGTTCAATCTGTTTTTTCTTGTTATATTATTGGCACAGACTTCTAGACAAGCATTCTACTAACAAAAGAACTCTCAACTGAATTGGTGGAACCGTTATTTTACAACATATATTCTTTTCTTACATGTCAGAAAAGATGGTAGAAGAAAAGATTGTATTCTGTTCTTTGAAGTAATTAACATGGATGCAAATGGGATGCCATCACTACCTGCTTTCTGTTATAACTTGTGTTTGCATAGTCTGACTCCTGTATTATTGTTGATAACCTTACAGGCTTGAAGCATCGAATGAAAGTGAACCTTTGGCTAATGCTGCTTAACAGGAACAACGTTTTTCAAAATCGTGAGAGAACTGCCTAAGTCACTGTACTGTGAACCTCTACTTTCTAGTTTCTTATCTTTTGATTATATTCTTCATGTTATCAGTGCTGAATGGAGTCCTTAGGCAAGCTAAAGCTGAAGAGGTTTTGAATTACATTTGAATTTTCATAATTAGTATTATACAAGAATAAGGTCTTCATTGTGTTATTATGTTTGTTTGGATTCACACAAATTATTCTTCTATCGTTGTTGATTTATATGCCAAAGGACGTCCTTGTCTGTATCTTTTACCAGATGCTTATTTTAATGGAAATACCTGTCAGTTTCGGACCCAACTGAAGGAAACCCATGATAATAAATCTGATAAATAAGAGGTTTGCATGAGTATGATGTTTACTATTCTGACTATATTCCTCATGAAAGTTAAGTCTAAGCTTTGTGCTTTCATTTCATGGTTTTTTGCTGCTAATTTTATGTTTAATGCTTTCTAATTCTACATTTAATCTAGTATTGCTCTTTGCTTGTGAAGTTTATACATGATCCTGAAGGATGCTGCAGTTATGGAATGATTATGCAGCAGGAAGCTAGTACCTAAAACTTTGAAAAATAACCGGGCTTTTAAGTCAAATGTTCTTTTTACCTTACAATGACATACAAAATAATATCTGCACATAATGTTACATATCAGAATAGGGAAAGGTAAAACAGAGTGGTTTGCTCCCGGCTTAGTGGAACTTGAGGCTGGTCAAGATGTTGTTGTTTACAGGATCAGCCAAATGGTCAAGGAGGTTTTGGTAAGGTCCAACTCCAGTAACCAAACCTTGAATGAAGTAACCCAAGATGGCCAACATAGCCAATCTTCCATTCTTAACCTCCTTGAGCTTCAAGTCCTTTAAAGACTTCTCATCTTTTCCAAACCCGAGAGGGTTAAAGAAAGGTCCGCCAGGGTATGCCGGGTCTCCAGAGCCTCCCAAGCCTTTCTCTAGCCCCAAAAAGTATTGTTTACCCATAGAACCTGGCTTGGCCCAGTCCTGGAATCTTCTGTGCTCAGCAAATCCCATGAGTGCCATCTCCAGTACAAATAGGGTGTAATTGTCAGCCCAGTAGCTGTATGTTCCAGCTGGAGGAATCACTCCGGTCTGGAACCATGGAAGAGCTGTTTCTGCTGGGATGAGACCAGCCTTTCCAAGAATCTCGGGCGCAATGGCTCCTGCTGCTCCTAACATAGCAAATCTTCCATTGATGATTTCTCCATATGCTAGCCATTTTGGCTCGATGAAACCTCCGGTACCTTCAGGGTCTGACAATCCCAGAGGATCAAACCCATAGTCACCTGGAAGGCTGTGGATTACATACAAATGAAGAGTTTTTGATAATCAGAATTAAGATAGCTATTTCGGATTAGATAACGTGCAATAGTCAGCAAGGCAATGGAGGTAGAAGGGTTAAGTGAGAGTCCCATCAGTCTTACCTGCCATCCAAGTATGAAAGGCTCTGCTTGGAGGCAAACCAGAGAGGCCTATTTGCTCCTTGCTGTTCAACAGAACGCATATCAATACTTGAACTAAATGTAACCCAAGGTGTAGCTTAGCAGCGAATGAATGGGATAAAAGCATTGGGAGAGGCTTCAAATCTCAGCAGAAAAAAAAGACGCTAGGTGATTTCTTTCCATCTACCTAAACCTTGGTAGGTAGAGTTACCCCATATCTATTCTAGTGGGAGATAGTGAGTACCGGTGGAATAATTGAAGTGCAACATAAGACACCATCATTATTAAGAAAAAGACATGTATCTGTTACTTTTATTAGGAGAGGATGAAGAAGAGGGGGTTACCTTAACAGGTGGAGTGGCAGTAGCCCTTACAACAAAGGAAGTCTTCTTGATTGGAGATTGGAATGGTCTTCCTCCTACAATTTGTCTGGCAGCCTCTGCTGAGGAGGCAATGGACGATGAAGAGATCAATGCCTGTGTTGCCATTTCTTTTCTAATTAAAATTGACTTACTGAAGAAGAAGCACTCAGCTTTTGTTAGTAAACACAAGGTGGCAAATAAGGGACAAGGTATAAGCCACCAAGTATCGTGTGGGGCTAGTGGAAAACAGAGAAATTGTGGTGGACATAAGAAATCCTGAATTCTCAGATAAAGTTCAGTTTATATTGCCAAATGAAAAGAGCACATGTGGCGTTATTACTTGGATAAAAGATATTATACATTCCCCGTCGCAGAAATGAATTCTCAGATACTCTAGTTGCCACCTTGCCTCGGCCAGATTCACTCCTGTTCGAAATATTACATTCACATTCTGTTTGGTGTTCCAGTAAATGAGAGGAGTAAAAATAAAAATAAATAAATAAAAGATTTTTCTTTTATTTTTTCTTCATAGAGGCATTAATAGAATTAAAAGAGAAGGCGTAATTTTCTTTCGTTTTACTACCCTCCTTTCACAAATAAATATACGATTTGTTCTCACATTTTAGAGTTAAAGCTCTTTTCTCTAAGTTCTTTCCGTTACAACTTATACATGCATCACTTATATGTAAAAATTTGGAAGGATTTATGACGATAAAATTTTAAACACCACTATATAAATAGACACTGCATAAATTCACCATCTCACAGAGCAAATCCAACCTTGCACTATAATATCATGGAGTTGAGCAAGAAGAAGAAACGAAGCACGAAACTTTGCACTATAATTTTGGCCAGAAGCGACAACCAATTAGTTGATATATTTGTGCAACGTATATTGTTGTGTGAATGTGGTTATCTTTTATCTTTCTATGCTCTTTGTTTTTTCGGAAGGGGAACTGTGGGGCAACGGTAAAGTTATCTTCGTTTGACCTGTAGGTCAGGGGTTTGAGTCGTGGAAACAGTTACTAATGCTTGCATTAGGTTAGACTGTGCAGCCCTTCCACGGACTGAATGTGAGATACTTTGTGCACCGAATTGTCCTACTTTATATTTGTTTTCCTTTTTCACTTTGTTCCATATATAGAGTCAGCTGAAATGGGAGGTTTTTCAGTTACTTTATTTATCCTTTTTCTCTTACTGCTTCTTCCTTACATTTTTTTTTTAAGAAAAGACTATATACAAAAATTAAATGTAAAAGAATAATATTAAGTATATATTAAGATACATAAAGATATATCTATATACAAAGACATTTATAGGAAGTGAAAGTACTTTTTGGCTTTTGAAGTAGGAATATGGCGAATATGTCTTCTATAATATAACAAAAAAGACTCAAAAGGGTTACAAAGCATTTTCGATGAAAACCCAGATCATTGCACTATAACCTATTCCACTTTATAATCCATCTAAAAAAGTTGCATGCGGAGAAGCAATTTTACAACTTATTCCACACTAGTTTTATAGCTAATTTGCTGCATTTGATTGTTGAACAAGTTACACTAAATTATAATGCCAGAATTATAATACGACAACTAAACAATCATGAGATTATTTAATGGATATACTTTTATTAATAGACGTTTGGTCAATTGGACTAATAAATGGAAACTAAACCTCTTTATAATGGTGTACATTTTTTATGAATCACTGTCATACACCTATAATAGCATTTAAAAGTTAGATTTTATTTGGCTGTTATAGACAAAAGTTATGCAAACATCCATTTTTCTTAAACTTTTATGATATGAAAGAAAATAAAATATTCAAATTTAAAATCTCAATATATATTGATGTTTCATTAATTTAATCTTAAAAGCTAACCCATTATTAATAAATCAATAATTGGTTGTACTGCATCTATAAAAAACTAAAACTGATTTAGAAGTAAAATTTCAAGTATATTAGAAGAAATCTACAATTTTAGCATGTTTTGAAGATTCCGATCTCTTTATGGCAATATAATACATGAATTGGGAAATTTGAGGCCAAACTTTTACCAAAAGGGTATTATAGCCTTCAGATCCCTTGAAGTGAGACTAAAAGTTTAACAATTGAATTTTCTATCTTAACCTAAGTAGAGTAGATTAAAGTTGTTCCTTACAATATCTTAATATTAAAACAGATCTTAGATTGTTTATTTTTATAATTGGTTTTATCACACCAAAGTTGCAGCTAATGCTTTAAATATGAATTTAAATGACTAGAAACGGGAGTGAAAATTTTAGTAAAATTAATCAAAATTAGCATCATTATAGTGAACGGAAAAAAATAAATCATTATTTCATTAAAAAATCAATTATTATTTGAGTATACTGTTATACAGAAGTAGTTTTATAAAGAATGTACTGATATACTAATAGCCACTACTGTTTATAGATAGAATGTTGCAATTGGCACCAACACACACCTTGTTATATTATATTATTTCTAATTAAATTTTTAGTAAAAATGCATAAGCACCTTTTGATCTGTAATCAGATTTCAATTACATACTTATCTTTACGGGGGTCCTATTACCTCCCCCCCTC
>MCJB01048119.1:145190-175079 GCA_002018475.1 Nicotiana obtusifolia
CCTCCCCCCCCCCCCCCCCCCCCAAACTTTTTTCACACGAAATAAATACCATCCTAAAGCTAGACAGCCAAACTCTTGACAAGCTGTGAACTACACGCACTGCCACATGTATATTTAGTACTTTTTTTATTCATTCATCTTTTTCTTTTCCTTTTTTTTTTATTTCTTATCATTCTGTTATTGTTTTCATTTTATTTTCATTCTTTTTCTTTCTATTTTGGTCACCGGCGGCATAAAATGGTAGTTGTCGGAATTTCAAGGATTGTATTTTTTCCTGTGCAAATTTTTTTTAAAGTACAGATTTTTGTCCAGATCTGAGTGTATTTTCTTTATATATGTATAATTTTTTTTTTAAAATGTGATTGATATGTGGGAGGAAGAGAAAAAGAAATATATATATATATATATATAAGCTGAAAAATGATGGTAGGAATTTCAAGGTCTCCTTTTTTTTTTCGATGCGGAAAAATTTCTGATGACAGATCGAGATATGGAGAGCTCCTAGTAAAATTTCTAGCGATCAACAATGAACAACCAATTCTTTTTCCTCGTTCTCTTTTATGTAAATTTGATTAATTAAAAAAATAGGACTCTCCTTCCCCAGCTCATTACCCGAAGCAGTGAAAAGCTGAAGACCCCGATCAAAAAATGGTGAACATGACAAGAATATTTTTTGCAATCAATAATCAAAATCCTTCTTCTTTTTTAGCCTTTTCTTGAACACTTGATTACATAAAACCCTTATTTAAATTTCTGCTTCAACAAATAAAATTTAAAGAATAAAATTTAAACTCGATCTCGCCAGAAAATATGGAGAATGCCAGAGTTAATTTTCACCCAAGCCTATAAGTAACAAAACTGGAGGAAAGAAAAGGAAAAAAAAAAAAAAAAAAAAAAAAAGAGGGAAAAAAAGGAAAATAGTATTTTATAAAAATATTATAAAAATAAAATTTGAACATTCTCTCTCTTTCTTACTCTCTCAAAGAGGGTCACATACACTCTCTTCTGTCACATCAGTACTAAGGGTATATTAATTTCGTTTAAAACAAATTTAGAGAGGTAATAGAAAATTCACAAAAATAAATGTGCAGTTAAAAATCCGACTATAGATGAGAAGGGTACTTATGCATTTTCCTTAATTCTCTAAGAATTAGTTAAATTAAGTATCAAAATTCTCTGTTACAGGTGATCAATTGTTGGTCTTAGGTCTAAAAGTAGAATGATTTTTAAAAAATTTCTTATATTTGTAGAAAAATAGTGATATGAGAACAACTCCATAGGCAAGAAAAATGTCACAATACAAACTACAGTGTTAAAAAAGAAAGTCGTAGCCAATTAAACGGAGACCTCCTATATCAAAACTAATATTAAAATGGTTTTGAAAACTCTTCTTGATTATGCATTTAAAAGAAACAAAAGAGACACTTTGTTTTTGTTTTTTTTTTTTCTTATTTTATTTCTTAAATAGACACTTTGATTAGAATCCTAAGCAGCCTTTTTTGGCATTTTTTCCCCTTAGTAACATTTTATTTGGCCCGGTTTAGAATTTTCAAATTTCAAAAAAGACCAACGGTCGTCTCTTTCATCATATGGAGAAATCAACGGCCTTTCAAAAGGAACTTTCTTTTATTGATCTCTCTCTCACGCATTGAATCCCTTTTTCCCCTCTCTTTTTCAGTGTATTTGATTACCACTTCTCTTTTCATTTCAACTCTTACCCTTTATCAATGGAATTGTATGACTGGCAAGATCCACTTCTTATTACAGACGTTTCTTCCCAACAACAAGAAGAGCAACAACCATTACTAATTAACTCTCACAAATACTGTAAGAGACTTGTTTGTACAGACACTGGTGTCAAATTTTACATGGGTTTGTAGCTTATTCTCATATTCTTTGTTCTCTTAATTACTCCTTATTTGGCAGACCCGTTTTCGTCATTGGATGTTTCACGGAATACACTGATGGGACTGGAAGATCCTACGAGCTGTACCCCCATCAAGATTGAAGGTAATTATGCACCCCCTTTTAACAATTCTTGAAAATGAAAGTATTTTGATGCACTAAGCTCCCCTATGCTGCGGATTTGGGGTATTCAACCTTACCTTTTATTTCTGCAAGACGCTGTTTCTGCTGCTTGAATCCGTAATCCTTGGGGACACACTTACCATTGCACCGAAATTCCCTTCTTCTGACATATCTTGAAAAGATTGATTTTTTTTTTCTAATTTATTTTATGTTATGTGCATTGATTTGTTCTTTTAGAAGGGAGTAATGCTGAAAATTTCAAGGACCCAGTTGCAGAAAGTGTAATTAATGATGGGAAATTCATAAAAGGTTTGATTTTTATTTCTTTATCTTAGGGTTCTTCAAGATTTTGAATTGACCTCCTTTGCCTCATTGCATGTTTCAGTAAATACATTGATGGAAGATTCTAATTACTGTACCCCAATCAAGATTGAAGGTAATTTTNCACACACACACACTTTAAACAATTCTTGAAAAGATTGAGTTTTTGTTTTAATATTTATTTATAGTATGTTATGTGCATTGGTTGTTTGTTAGAAGGGAGTAATGCTGAAAATCTCAAGGATCCAGTTGCAGAAAGTGTAATTAATGGTAGGATATTTTAAAAAGACTTGATTTTTTTATTTCTTTATCTTAAGATTTTCAAGATTTTGGATATTGATCAAGATGATTTGTTTCTTTAAAATTTACTAGGTAGAGACATGTTGGGATTTTCATTAACATCTCCTGATTTAGTGATCTGTACTGGATCGCCGGATATTCCTCAACGAAGCTATGGAGATTCACCCGAATTTTTCAAGGGTTGCTCCATTTCTTTAGAAAATGGAATTAAGGGGTCTGAACATCCCCCAGTTATTACAAAGGATGAAGATCTCTGCCTGCATTTTGAGCTTCCTTCTCTTTCAGTGCCTATAGTTAGCATCAGTTCTGAGAGTGGCATTCAATTTTCAGACGATAAATATTCTCCACAAAATAACTCACTAGAGGTTTGAGTCTTTAATCGCTATTCATTATAAAAGAGAAAAGCTGTGACAAAAAAGCATTAGAAGCTTGAATTAATATGCTTGTTTTTTCTATTATTCAGGCAGATCAGAGGCTTCAATTAGCAAAAGTGTGTCACGAAAAGGAACTGAAAGAAGCAAAAAGGCCAGTGGAGGAACTTAAAAGGGAGAATGAACTAAAATGCAAAGAATGTGCTGAAGCTTGGAAGTCCTTAAAGGAGCTTCAGAATGAGCTCATGCGCAAGTCAATGCACGTTGGATCACTTGGTACAGAAATTTACTTTGCGTAAATAGAACTGCTCAAACTTTTGCAAAAGAAATATGCTGATATTGCTTGCCTCCTGTAGCTTTTGCAATTGAGGGCCAAGTGAAAGAAAAGAGCAGATGGTTTTCATCCTTGAGAGATGTGACGAGGAAATTGAAGGTAATTTTGATGCTTGTGTCATATGCCTCTTGTATCCAATAAGTAAATATGTTGATTTTCTTCCAAATTTATTTTGCAGATTCTGAAAATGGATCAAATTAAAGTATCTGAAGAAGCTTTATTATATAAGCAGCAATTACTAGCAGATTTTGCAGACATGAGCTCTACCATTCAGTCCAAATGTAAATCTTTTTGTAGATACTGGCATTCGGTTATGTCAGAAATAAAACTACTTTTTTGACTTTGTAATTCCTCTTATTATGATCATAGTAAAGGAACAAGTTGAATTGCATGAAGATCTCAAGATCAAGTTCGTCAAGGGTGATGGAGAACGGAAGGAACTTTATAACAAGGTTTTGGATTTAAAAGGTAGGGGATAAGTAAATTACAACACTTATAAGAGTAATTAGTTTATTATCATATGCTTGTTTTGACTCTATTAGATTGCTTCAGGGAACATTAGGGTCTTTTGCCGGTGTAGACCTTTGAATGCCGAAGAGACAACTGCAGGAGCTTCAATGGCGATTGACTTTGAAGCTGCAAAGGATGGGGAACTCACTGTGAAGTCTAACGGCATGTCTAAAAAGACCTACAAGTTTGATGCCATTTTTAGCCCCCAAGCCAACCAAGGTAACTAAATCTTTTGTTTAAGTGAAGACTAGTGCTAGCAATTCCTTTAACTAAGGAGCTTTGTGCTAAGATAAGAATACTGCGGGACTAAGTTCAGAGTAATGCTAGGCTTTCACTTTAACTGAATTTATAATTGCTGTCAACAAGTGATTTGACTATAATGGTTAAATCCAAGGAATGTAATCTGCTCTCAAGAAGGAAAAAAAGGTTCATGGAGTTAGCAAAGCATCTATTTTGGAGGCATTTCATTGAACTAAAACATAATGATTTGATTTACGTCGGTCAACAACAACAATAATAACGTACCCAGTGTATTTGCACAAGTGGGGTCTGGGGAGGGTAGTGTGTACGCAGGCCCTACTCCTACCTTGTGCAAGTAGAGGTTGTTTTCCAATAGCCCCTAGCCTTAAGGCAAGCATAATCACAGCAGTAACAAAAAGAAATATAGTAGTGAAAAAGACATGGAAAGAAGCAGTAAGAACAACAGCTAGACAGTAACAAAAACCAAAGCCGGACAACATAAGTAGTAATAGAAATCTGGGAGTAAGACAAAACAAGAATAATACTAAAAATTCATATATTGATACCCAAGCAAGAATCAGTAATTTTAAATTCTTTACTGTATAAGAAAATCTCTTACATATAAATATATAAATCTCATAAGTAAGAAATTATGGTAAACTCCTAAAGATCAGAAAAAAGAAACAGAAATATGGAGCAACTCTTTTCCGTCACCATGTAACAGCTTCTATAAATATATCTGAAGTTATTGTGTCTAAATAAAAAAAGGGCAGCCCGACGCACAAAGCATCCCACATTCACGCAGGGTTTGGGAAGGATCGTATCCCAAGAGGTGTGATGTGGACAATCTACGCTAATGCAAATACTAGTGGCTGCTTGCACTGCTCGAACCCGTGATCGTCACACGAAGACAACTTGACCGTTGCTCCAAGGCTCCCCTTCTTATTGTGTCTAAATAGCACTGTACAAAAAAGGCTTCATAATATAAGATGCAGCAGCCGTAATCGCTTAAATAACCTGTATAGGAACCAATAACTTTGATGGTGTGTCATTTTCTCCCTATTCACATGATTTCCTCTTGCTTTTTACAATAGCTGAAGTTTTTGAGGACACTGCTCCCCTGGCAACCTCAGTTCTAGATGGGTACAATGCCTGCATATTTGCTTATGGCCAGACTGGTACTGGCAAGACATTTACAATGGAGGGCACAGAAGAAGCTCGAGGGGTCAATTACCGGACTCTTGAGGAGCTATTTCGCATTATTGACGAGCGAAAGAACACAGTTCATTACGAAATATCAGTAAGCGTCTTGGAAGTATACAATGAGCAGATCCGAGATTTGCTAGTTTCAGGATCTCAACAAGGCGTGAAAAGGTAGCTATAAAATATTTGCTCACTTTGTTTAGAAGCTAGATGGAATTATACAATTTCATGTTGATCCCGTGATTTCGTTTTAGGCTTGAAATAAAGCAAGTTGGAGAAGGAATGCATCATGTCCCAGGACTAGTTGAGGCCCACGTGAGTAATATGACTGAGGTTTGGGAAGCCTTACAAACTGGTAGCAATGCGAGGGCAGTTGGATCCACCAATGCAAATGAGCACAGCAGCCGATCACATTGGTTTGTGCATCATAAGTTATTTCATTTGTTTACACATTATGTCAACAATTACTAATCAGGTAAAAATTTTGTGTGTGTGTGTGTAGCATACTTTGTGTAATGGTAAAGGGGGAGAATTTGCTAAATGGGGAATGCACAAGAAGCAAACTGTGGTTAATTGATTTAGCAGGAAGTGAGAGGATAGCAAAGACAGAAGTACAGGGTGAAAGGCTAAAAGAAACCCAAAATATAAACAGATCTCTTTCTGCCCTTGGAGATGTGATATCTTCACTTGCAACAAAGAGTCCGCATATTCCATTCCGGTACTTGCAATACTCATGTGCAAATTCTCAATTTATTTGGAGAAATATCTTGCTCTCTGATTTTCTTTTCTTTTCTTTATCTAATAGGAACTCGAAACTTACTCATTTACTCCAAGACTCACTAGGTATTTCCCTTTGACTTGCTTGAATCATGAACTTCAGAAGAAACTATAAACAACTAAGATTTGATAAGGCCTTCTAATTTACAGGAGGAGATTCAAAGACGTTGATGTTTGTTCAGATCAGTCCAAATGAGAGTGACTTGAGTGAGACTCTTTGCTCATTAAATTTTGCAAGTCGAGTTCGAGGTATAGAGCTAGGTCCAGCAAAGAAGCAAGTGGATAGTATGGAGCTCCTGAAATACAAACAGATGGTAGTGTAAATTTCTCTCTTGAAATTTACATCCCTTTGTTAAAATTTCCACCGAACTAATAATTTTCCTGTCTTTCGGAAATTTTATTTACCTTGACAGGTCGAAAAGGGAAAACAAGACATGAAGAACAAGGACTTTCAGATGAAAAAGATGGAGGATACAATTCATGGTTTGGATATTAAGTTGAAAGAAAAGGATATAAAAAACAAAAATCTTCAGGACAAGGTACGAGTTGCAACTCTTAACAGATATGTGAAGCATCTTATGTGAAGTTTGTGTGGTAATATGAGTATTTAGCTAATTGGTCTTATCAATATGATGTGCAGATTAAGGAACTAGAATCACAACTTCTTGTAGAGAGAAAACTTGCTCGACAACACGTGAACTCTAAAATTGCTGAACAATTTCAGCAACAGCTTATTGGACAACAGAATGAGGAGCAAGAAGCTGCACCGACGAGGCCACCATTTGCCAACAAAATTTCTGCTCAAAAGACTTATGATGAAAATAAGTATCCACCACTTAATACCACTCGACCGCTTACTGAGAACAATTTCCACAAACTCTCTATGGCTTCTGCTACTGTGGATTGTCCGTTTAAGCAGAATAACCTGACAGAAAAAGAAAACAAGGAAAACAATCCAGATATTGATGAAAAATTAGTTGTTCCGAAGAGGACTGGGCGAGCTTCTATGTGCCCCATTGCAAACAAGATTTTGCCTACACCTGCTCCACGCCGTAACTCTCTGGTTCCACTGCGCTATGTAGCACCTGTAACCAAGTTTCCTCCTTCACTTTTACCATTGAGATCAATACAAGCAGAGGAGATGGAAGATGCTGAGGGGGTCAATTCAAAGTGCTTACCTGAACCAACACCACAGTGTAGTCCTAAAGAACTTAAGACTGCGAGTAAGAAGCTCAACAGTGTCTTGAGACGAAGCCTTCAGAAGAAAATGCAGTTCAAGTCTCCACTGCAGCAGTACATAAGAAGAGTTGGCGTGAATGTGGGCACGGAGAAAGTTAGGGTCTCCATTGGTAGCAGAGGAAGGATGGCTCACAGGACGTTGCTTGGTAATGCAATAAGAGTTCCAAAAGAAAATCAGCAGAAGCAAAGATGGAATATTGGAACAGCTGCAAGAGCAGTTCTATGATTCTGTTTCTTTACTTCCTTTCTTCTTGGTTTCTGTTCAGAACAAGGGCTATGCTTCTTCCTTGCACACGCAGCAACACGTAGCAAAAACAAAACAAAAAAAAATATAAGAAAGAAATGGTCTGTTGATTTGTTTGGATGATGCTTATCATCTGCTGAAAGTATTTGAATTGTTTGATTGGTGTAAATGCTTAAAAAGATTGGTGGAAATGCTTGAAAGATTTCTTCTCTTATGCGTTGATCATTTGTATAATGCATGCAACTTGTATTGACAACATATTCGCAGATTAGCTGAAAACTCTCTCATAATAGAAGCGTGTAACTATTACAGCCTTTCTGAGCACTAATGCTACATTTCTCCACTTACTTCTAAGAATAACTCTCACCGTGTGATTAGTACTTTAATTATTAGCTAGTTATTCTTTGAACTTCACCAACTTTGAACAAACATAGAACATGAGTACCAAAGAAAGAAGTAGGCCAAAGTCATGCATGCCTTTGAATAGCATTATCTTCGTTGTCCTAGTAGCCTCTTTACCTTCAAGGTGGGGTAAGATCTACATACACACTACCCTCCCCAGACCACACTTGTGTGATTATACTCGATTTGTTGTTGTTCATTATAATCAAAATAGCGGCCAAACTAATTATAATGGAACGTTTGTTACCAAACTATTGCTTGTTCACTAAAGAGTCACATATTTCTTCTGATTCAGCATGTTTAGCAATTAGCACTATCTAAAAAGTGAAAAATGAGCTCATTTTGACTCCAGTTGCTGGTACAGCAGGGATGGTGTTAGAACTATTTGATATTGTTGAATCTCTTCTTGTCATTTATTAATAATTGAAAGTTGGTATTCTTATTGCATTAGGTAACGACCTGGCCAGTTGTTTTGTGTATTTGAGCCCTATTCCCCTATTTGATACTCCCCGTATCTGTATTTGTTGTTATGTGACTTGTTGAGATGGATGATTTAGTTTCGGGAAGGTTTTGGGATGAATTAAAATACTTAGTTCCATGGTTGGAACTTGGAAGCTTAAGTTATAAGAGTTGACCAATGTTTGACTTTTGTTTAAACAACCTCGGATTGGCGATTTGATGGTTCTAATAGGTTCGTATGGTGATTTAGACTTAGGGGTAGGTCCGGATTTGAATTTGGATGTTCCTAGGTTGATTTGGCTCTAATTGACAAAAGTTGAAAATTTGAAGGTTTGAAAAGTTCATAGATTTGACAGGGTGTCACGTCCCAAACTCCCACCAAAAGGCCGTGATGGTGCCTAGCCGAACTTGCTAAGCAAGCCAACTCGAAGATAACAAATAAAGTTCACTTTTACTATTTAATAGGGATATATAACATCAAAAGATGGAAATAATATCGAAATCAGTGATAATATCTGATAAAACCACAAGCAATGCCTAAACACGGCCAACATAACATGCCCCAAAACTAGGTGGCACAAGTATACAAGCAAACTACGGAAATGAGATCAAGTCTGTATACATGTCAAGCTGTCTGAAATACAATAGACAGAAATACAATAAAAGGAACAGGGACTCGGGGATTGCGAAGTAGATCTATGTAGTACATCTCACCCCAAGTCTTCGTGATAACTCCTAGCCCAATCTAGAAGCTCTGCTAGGGACCAACGTGAGGATCTGCACAAAAAAATGTGCAGAAGCGTAGTGGGAGTACACCACAATTGGTATCCAATAAGTATCAAGTCTAACCTCGAAGAAATAGTAACGAGACTAAATGCTTCTGAATACTTACCACAATAACGTAATTTAACAACCGAGCAATAAGGAACTTCATAAATAACAAGAGTTACAATTATCAACTGATAAAGCATGCTTTTCTGGTACAGTAATAACCTTAACATTGCTCAGATATTTTAATAAAAGACAACATGCTCAAATAATAGAGCAGAGACTCCCAATTAGCATACAAGAGTATCAAGTAACAATTTACTGTGAAATAAATACTGTAGAACGAATTAATAATAAGAATGCATGCTCAATCGCTACAAGATTCAAGTACCCTGATACACAATCTATGTATCACATAACCCAATATAAAATCTATGTATACTCCCTATACAAAATTCATGTACCGACCATGCATACAGGGCTCAAAGTAACTTGGGTTATCACCTGACTCCGGAAGAGTGGATGCAAATTCAAGCGCTAGTGGGGTATAATAGCATTCCTCATAAATCAATGTCCAATCATCAAGTCTAATGTGTCATAGATGTATCACAGCCGCACGCTTATCCTTCGTGCCAAAATCCTAAGTTCATGTATCTATTATTTAAATGCATGTATATGCTCAATAGTTATAGATAAAAGATGCACTATGACTTAACTAATATCATATGGATGTGTGCTCATGAATTCTCTATGTGACTACGAGCAATTAAGCAATTTAATATATTAAGAATGAGTTCCCATGCTTTCATAATTGATCATAAGCCTAGGCATGATTTCTAGCATGAATAAGTGAGCAAACTTAGTCACATAAGTCAAATAAATCATGAACCAATTGAGCCTATAGTCTAACAAAGCATAAAATATTCAAATTCTACCCGGTCATGATATAAACTCGGTATATGCATATACGCTCGTCACCACATATATAAACTACCCACATACCTTAAACACATAGCAAACGAGTCAAATCCTAGGGGTTTCCCTCTAACTAGGGATATCAATGGATCTTTAAAAACCGACTAAATTGACCGTACCGAACCAATTATTAGTTTTTTTTAATAGAACCGTAGATTTTTATATAAACTTATAATTATACCGAATAATATGGTAGGTTTTTAGTTTTATAAAAATAAACTGAAAAATTATCGAACCGTACCGAATAAATTTATATATGAAAAATATATTTTATATACTAAGTTTAAAACTAACAAAGCATGAAGCTTTTTTCCTGGGTCTTGGGATTATGGAAATGTCTACATGTGACCAAATAATTAATATCCAAAAGTCCCAACTTCCAAACATATTCTACACTCATATCGAACTAAATTAGTTCATAAAATGGTTAAAACTCCCGAAAATAGAAACTTAAAGGTCTGCCCAAATCTATGCATCACGATCGCGGGATCCACACCGCGATCACAAAGGCCAAAAACTCACCAGCTCAGAACAGCCCTTTGCGAACGCGAAGGCCTTCACGCGAACGCGACCAATCACCAGCCAAGCTTACACGAACGCGTAGGCGAATCTCCTGCCCTACCACATGCCTCCGTGAATAAGCACCTTTGTGCAAACGCAGAGAAACTTATCCCAGCCCTCCACGAATGCGATGAATCTCTCAAGAACGCTAAGTGTAAAACCTCGCCTGCCAACATTTCCACTCTGTAATCGCGAGCCTCCCTCCTCGAACGCGAATGTTATTTCCCATGTTTTCATACGTAAAGTACGTCGTAAGTCAATTGATGTAAGCTCGTAAATGAGACCATCTTTAATAGTACATAAAATAAGTTAATCATGTTACCTTGGAGGTTAAAAATATTTAAGATCATGAACTGCAAGTACCAAGAGGGTTGGAAGGTTAAGAAGCTAAACGAATCGAAGAAAATAAGTTTCATCGAAAGTCGGCAAGTTGAGAATGTTATAACTCGTAATTTTGGGGTGATACTAGGGTGCTTAACATGATAAGAAAGTGATGTTATGAGGTATTTTATTCGCATGATAGTCGTGTGTTAAGTATTAAAGTCAAGCGAGTTCTGAAATAGAAGTCAATGAAAGATCATCACATGCTACGTTCATAAATGCGCGAAAAATTAGGTCAAATGTAGCAGAGATTTCTCTAAATATAATAGGAATTACGAGGTTATCTACCTATGAAATTGAATATCTACCAGTCTAGTTTCTAATGTATTAAACCGTTTGTCGATACAACATCGAACTAGAGAGATCTTCGCGTTTTCGCGAGACTGCACAAGTAGCTCCCTTGGGACCCACAAAGTCTGTGGAAAAGTCCAGCTCCTATTTACGTCAATTTAAACTCGATTTAACTCATTTTTCTCAACTAAAACATTTCCTAAAACCTCCCAGATGCTCTCCAAGCAGTCTCCATAATTCTAGAGTGAAAACCAAAGATAAAAATATGAATCCAATGCTAGAAATCCCGTAGTGCTTGCTAGATCGTAGTTCTTCATCTTGTGGCTGTTTTGGAGGATTCTTTCAAGTGAAGTACATTCGGATTTAGACTAATTCTTTATGTTTAGGGTAATATTATATCTCTCACATGGTTTTAGAGAAAAACCAAAGGAAAACAGCACAAATAAGTGTCGGGAATCTTGCGGAACTAGTGCAACCAAGTCCTTCCTTGCTATTGATGCTTTGCGGGTTTCTTCAAGGTGAAGTAAGTTAAAGAACAGAGGGTTATTGGTATATTTGAGATGATTTTCATCTTTCCTAACCTAATCTCAAGTTTTTACAAGTGTTGAGTTGAAATTTGTTAGAGGATTCTTGAATAAACTAGTAATTATGAAACTTGAAGTTGAACTATGTTGTGTGGCTGTTTTTACATGACTTAAGATACCAAATGGAATTGTAAAGGTATGGATAGCATGGTGTGGAAGAGGATGAGTGAAGATGAAGATTATTTTGCTAAAACATATTGAATTCGAACTATAAATGACCCTATGAAGTTATGCACATAAGTTGTTCGATAAAATGACTAAATGAACTTCCCTATATAATATGGAGTCGCTATTGGTACCAATCCTTTGTATGATATAGATTATTATCCGTAAGAGGTGCGAAGACATGTGCAACAGTAGCAGCTTCGTGGATAAGGCATGTTAAAGCTAGCCCTTTATTCTTTTGGCATGATCCAAGTAACGAAACGTAAACGTAATGTTATTCTGTAAATGGTTATAATCTTAGTAGTTAAGGATGTCTACGTTATTCATTCATGTAAAATGAAATTCAAAGCATGTCTTAGTATGTTCCTAAGTCTCAATTGAGGCATACAGTAAAGATGTTAATGTTCATAATTTAATGTTATATGCATCTTCATTTACCATTGAGCTACGGCCGATCGGGTAGTCATCCATTTACTACCGCAGTACGGCTGGTCGTGAAGTTACCACTGATTAGTTGGGTGATGGTAGGCTATAATCTCGTGTTTTAGTCACTTATTGCACTCTAATTGACTGCACTTTAATTGAATTTGAGCTTTAACCGCTAGTGTTTGCACTAGTTATGTGTTTTATGCCTTGTAGGAGTGATTCCGAGCTATGTAGATGTTATGGAATGAATTCAAGCTTTTCTGGAGCTTTGAAATCTGAGTAAAAGCTCAAGGAGTAACAAATTACGAGCAGGACGCCACCCAGGTGCGCGAGCGCGCACTGGTCTCACAAGTCAGGTAGAACAGTATCCAAAGTGCGCGGCCATATGTGCGAGCATACTCCCAGGTGCGCGGCCATGCACATCCAATGCCGGAAAATGCCCTATTTCGTGTAGGAAAAGGTGTTTTCGCTTGGGCCCGACCCTACTTGGTATATGTACATGGAAAAATGGTATTTTCTGGACTTTTGACAAATCTAAGACCTAAGGAAGCTAAGGAGGAGTTAGAGAAGAAGAAGCACAAGGAATTCATCATTCAATCCTCACTCAAGACAAGAGTTTGGATCATTTTATGTTTTTCTTTACTTTAAGCATATTTGTGATGAATTACTCCATGTCTATGGAGTAGTTCCCTTTAGGGTTTGATGGATTTGGTGTATTGATATTTGTTTGTGGATTATTAACTCTAGTTTGTATGTATGTAGTCGTTTTGGATGTTTTAATTGTTGCATCTATATTCACATGTTCATGTAATCGAGAGAAGCATAACTTGTGATATTTTTGCATAATATTTTATAGGTTGAATTCATTGATTCTTTTTTGTAATCGAAAAAGGCTAGTTGAGTTGTTGATAAAACCTAGTTAGGAGGATAATCGAAAGAGGTTCTCCTAAAGACCAACCCACTACGAATTCTTGCATATCTTCACCGAACTTAATTTAGTTCATCTTGTGAGGTTGAGACTTAATCGAGAGAGGAGTTTCTACTAAACGATTGAACTAATAATTGAGCGAATTCGAAAGACACACTTGAACATTAGAAGTGAATTAACTAGAGTTAAATCCCACACATTTATCTTGCACTTATCCAATCAATCCCTATTTTCTCCCATTGATATCTTCCTTGCTTACTTTTGTTTCGATTGTTATTCGTCAATTAGTTCTAGATTGTTAGTTAATTTTAGTTTTAATTCACATAATTCTAAACTGTTGATTATCTTGGATAGCAATCTAGCTACAAACTACGATAATACTGTTTAACTCCAATCCCTGTGGATACGATATTATATTATACTATATTCGACTAGCGAGCATATTTAAGTGTGTGTTTTGCGCTCGTCATTGGGCAGTCATGTTACGACATGGATAATAGTTCCAAAGAGAGGCATTAAATATATAAGTATAATTACTATGCATATCATGGCCCTCAGTGGCACTTCAGAGGTTCAGGTTGATTCTTATATCTCTCTCACTGATGTTGACTTATTGTTATGTTTCAGTTCTGCCTTACATACTTGGCACATTATTCGTACTAATGTCCTTTTTGTTGTGGACACTGCATTCATGCCTGCAGGTGTAGGTAATCAGTTTGTCGAGCCCTCAAAGTAGACGAGGTTAGCATTTAGTGAAGGATCAGTAAGACGCTACTTCATTCGGAGTGTAGCCGAGTCTATAAGTCATCATGTTAGAGTTTTTCTACAGGCTTATGTCCCGATAATGTTTCGATGTCAAATACTCTTAGAGGCTTTATAGACACAAGTTCATTATGTACAGTATGTCAGAGGCCTTGACGGTCCGTGTGTATTCATGTTTTGAGTATGATGGCTCGCTGATACAGCATTTGCTCACTTACAGTTATACATTACGAGCTGTGGCCATGTTGGCCAGTGATAGTTACAAAAAGAATGAGTTCAACCAAGCCAGCCTATATATGTTATAGTTTTCGCCGAACGATTATGAGTTATAGAGTGGTTCGCTCGGGCCAGTACGGTATCGGGTGCCAGCCACGCCTCCCCATGTTAGGGCGTGATAGTGAAGACCCTCTGCACCGTAAACTAGCAATCCAAAATAAGGAAAATTGGTCTGAAACCACCCCGAAATACACTCGAGCCCCCCAGGACCGCGTCCAATCATGCCAACAAGACCCAACATATAACACGGACCTAATCCAGGTATGAGATCACACAAAATAACATCAAAACTACAAATCACACCTCAATTCAAGCCTAATGAACTAATCAAACTTCGAACTTCCAAAACTCATGTCGTACCACGTCTAACCAACTCAGAATAACCTCAAATTTTGCATACAAGTTTCAAATTACATAACAAACTTATTCCAACTTCAGAAACAACAATCCAAACTCGATAACACCAATGTCAACTCCCAATCAAACTTATGAACCTTCCAAACCTTCAAATTTTGAACTTTCGCCAAAATGAGCTAAATCAACCTAGGAACCTCCAAATTGAAATTCGGATATATGCCTAAGTACAAAACCACAATAAGAACCTATTGGAACCATCCAAACACCATTCCCCGATTGTTTATACAAAAGTCAAATATCGGTCAGCTTTTACAACTTAAGCTTCCATAGATAAACTTTAAATGTTCCAAATCACTCTCGAACCTTCTCGAAGACAAACCAATCAATCCAAAGTCACAAAATAATAAATACACATAGCGAAAATATTAAATAGAGAAATAAGCTCAAATACGCAAAATAATTGGCCGGATAGTTATATTTTCCCCCTCTAAAACAAACATGCACAATACCACATATGTTATATGAATCTCGAAGGGGTGTACAAGTCAAATACACAGCAACGTAATCTTGAATATGGATTGAAAGGTTTAAATTTCATGAATTGTTCGTGGGTTTGTGAACTCCATGAATCGTTCATGTGGTTTGAACTTATAAAGGTATGAACCTCATGAATTGTTTATAGGGTTTGAAATTAGATTTTCACTTGTCAAAACTTCAAACTCCAATACTGATTGCTGGAGTTGTTTTGTACTTTATCTGGGGACAAAAATATTAAATTACTCTCATTTAAACAAACTAATAGCTACTTTTCAATATAATTTAAAAGCTGATTAAACTGTAATAGCTGATCCAAAGCATGACGCCAATCAATTTCCAACAATATTTGCGTTAATGTTGCTAATATCTTCACCAAAGGATCCTAGATTTTGAAACGCAAGATCCTAAAAATATCTTAGATTAAATCCCAGCAATTAATTTGAGCAAGAAACAAGAAATCATCAAGAACCATTGTGTATTTTTCAAATTTCCGAAATTATTTACCATGGTGCTTTCAATTTCTTACGCAAATCTACCAAAATCAGTGATAAACTTGTGGTTTGTTTGATGTTTGATATAGTCATAATAATAAAATAAAAATCTTTTAAAAAATCACTTTGAGTTGGACGGGTTGATTATCATTCATTGTGAAGTCCAAATTGACTCGTCATCTATGACCCAAGCAAGTAAATTTTCACGCCACGTTTTATTTGTACACTTCTAGTCTTCTATTTAACTTGTGTCTATTTCTTAGAAATTATTTAACTTGTACTTAATTTTAATAAACTTCAAATAAAATATATTGTCTCCTCCTCCGCTACCTTCTCTCTTCTTTTCCTTTCTTTCTTCTTTTTCTTCTTCTTCTCCTTTCTTCTCCTCAAAAGAAGCTTTACTGCAAGAAAGCTTCTTTAACGTAAAGTTTTAAATGATGAGTGAAACTTATGTTAGATTTGTTGTTATTAACAAGAATAACTTCAGAACTTTGATAAATCACCAATTGTTACTAAATAGGTTTATTAGATTCATTGTTATTTTGACAAATTAATGATATCTTTATTATATTTTGAAATTTATGTTTTAAATTTAAGTTCATCTGAAGTAAATTTGGGCATTAAATCGTGTGTTAAATTATTAAATTCGAAAGAAAAAAATTCAGTTTAATATCTGAACTTCAGAAGAAAATGTTTTAAGTGCATATAAATAATTGGCTGCACTTAAGTTCAGATGCGTACGTCTTAAGTGGGATTTTTGCACCATTGTTTGCAAGTATTTAAGATGTATGCGTTTATAGTATAGTCAATTATTTGTATGTACTTAAGACATTTTCATGTCAAGTCCCCAACTAAGACAAAATTTGTAACTTCATACGTGGATTATGCTACTTCAGTTACGTACGTCTGAAGTAGTGTCTGAAGTAGTAAAATTACAAAAAGAATTTGAACTTAAGGTACGAATTAATTGGTGGGTCCAAAATTGGTAGGCCAAGTGAAATACACAATTAGCTTTTGAAATGGATGGTCTTGAAATTTAACAAGTGTTCCTCTTACTTGCCCATAAACAACACTTCTAACTTTTGGCCTTGAAATTTTACTTATGCGAGCAGGGTTAAAAGGACCGCCCAAAAGAGTGTTATATTTCTCTAATTTCATGAAATATAAATCCGCTCAATTATAGCATAATAACTTGCCGACAACCCTAGCTAGCAGCAATCTTATGAACCGACTTCCCTTTTGTTTTGCCAGAAGCGTCAAAAGCTTCATATTCTACCGTGGAAATGGGCCACAACAGTATCAATCGCCATCAAGTTACGTCTATAATATTAAGTGCTCTTGCTGAAGTGTAACTTTTTAAAATTATCAATTCATTGGTGATGGTGGTTCTTTATATCAAATCATTTTACTTTTATTATTTCTTTCGATGAAGTATGATGCAGCACTTGTACTACTAATAATGAAAAATACTTATGATTTCTAAAAATGGTCCCTTATGTATAGGGTATGTTTAAAGTAATTCTTTAAAAAATATTCTTGAACAGTCTTGGTACTTTAAGTTTCCAAAAAGTAATACTTTTATTTTTCACAATATTTAACAAACTCTATCAGGCAGATTAGTCGAAATTGTGGAAAAAAAAGGATTTAGCTAGAAACACTAGGAAAGTCCCATCAAATTTCAGAAATTACAATACAAAACTGCACTAGACACACACACAAAAAAAATAGATCAAAAATCAAAAAAGAAAATTGCATTTCATAAAATTGCATCAAACCCTAGAAATAGACCAAAAATAGTAGACATTGTAAAAACTGTACCTCCAAATGTGAGTTCCGGGTAAATTATTTTTGTTTCATAGTTCGTGTCAAAGACAGAATTTGTTAACTATTTGACAATAAGAAAAAATGCTATGTTAAATAATAAAAAATGCTCGAGAGTATATTTGAAGGACTATTTTGAACCTACTCCAAACATAAGAGATCATCTTTGTTATTTTCTCAAGTTTGTATTGAAGGTTCAAATTTCTAAGTGTTATATTTGAGATACGAGATTGCAAAACGACAATCTTAATATAGGTGATTAATTATGATATGGACAAAATTTTGCGTCGTATCCATGATCGACCAACTACCAATAATAATTTTCAAATGCTCAAGGGTTTCAAGTGCGTCGTCATGTTCTGAAATTGTAGCTACTTGGATATATTCCATCAAATCTTGTAAAGTTAATAATGTTTCTTGACCTTTTTAATTTTTCCGAACAAATATATTAGTGATCCTTTCATGAGATATTGAGATCAGTTTTTTCTATCTGCTTGAAAATGAATAATATAGAATAAAAACATATGATATCTTGTTGTGGGTAAATACGGACATAAAATTTAAAGCAAATCACCTATTTTATATGTTAAACAAATGTATGTCAAGATTAATGACCACAATCCGAAGCCGAAGGAATATAATACGAATGATGAATTTTGTATACGATTAGGTGGAATGATTGATAATAAAAAAGTAGGATGTATTGATATTTTGTGAGCGAAGACGGACATAAAATTTAAAGCAAGTCGCTAGTTATATTAAACAATTATGTAAAAGCAAATAAAAGAAGTGAATAAACGAATGTGAAGGTGAATAATACATATTAAGAATCTATATTTTATACGATTAGGTAGTAAGATAATATGATTGATATTTAAATGTAAATATTTTAAAGTACGTAGCTGTACGTCTTTGTGACCCCTCTGGCCATACCATTACCCATTATTTATATTCTCTCGTATCAATATTCAGTAATCAGTAGCAAGTAAGAAGAGATAATTTTTGCTGATTATTTGTTCTTGAACTTCATAAATTTTGCCGAAAAAATGGCAGAAGAAGTGATTCTGTTGGATTTTTGGTGCAGTATGTATGGGATGAGGGCAAGAATTGCACTTGCAGAAAAAGGTGTTAAGTATGAGTACAAAGAAGAGGATTTGAAGAATAAAAGCCCACTGCTTTTGGAAATGAACCCTATTCACAAGAAAATCCCAGTCTTAATTCACAATGGGAAATCAGTTTGTGAGTCACTCGTTATAGTTCAGTATATTGATGAAGTTTGGAAAGGAAATGGTCCATTGATTCCCTCTGATCCTTATGAGAAAGCTCTAGCTTGGTTCTGGTCTGACTATATGGACAATTCCGTAAGTCCAAAACAAAGAAACTTATTCTTTCTCCTTTCTTTCTTTCTTTATTTTTTCCATTGCCAAAAGACTACTACATCAAATTATTTAGCATACTTGATTATTGGACACAAGGTTAGTTTAAATAAGAGCTAAAAAACAATATGTTTATTGGTGGTGTTTGGGTCAATTTGTTCGAACACCCCGATTATATTATCGGATGCCTATTATCTTCCATCAATACAAGTATCGAGTAACTCTATCCATAAAAATCTAGACAAATGAGAAGAAATCACTTCCAATAATATATTTTTTTTTGGTTTCTTAACTCTCTCAGACAGACTAAAAGACAATTTTTGACATATAAACTACATTTATAAAATTCCAAGAAAAATACCCTTATGTCAAAATTTGATTGTATTCCGTGAGACTAAAATATATCATGTCTTTCTCAACATCGAAATGTTTTAATCTTTTTGAATCAGCAAAAAAAGAAAAGAGAATTCTTCTTTTTCTTAAGTTTTAATGTAGGGACATTGTGTAAATAATGCAGGTGCATGAATATGCAGAGAAAACATGGACAACAAAAGGAGAAGAGCAAGAACAAGCAGTCAAAGACTTTTTAGGTGGACTTAAGTTGATAGAGGGAGTACTTGGTGACAAGCCTTATTTTGGAGGAGAAAACTTTGGGTTTTTGGATGTTTCTTTAATTGGTTTCTATAGTTGGTTTTTTGCCTATGAGACTTTTGGCAAGTTCAGTGTAGAGGCAGAATGTCCCAAACTGATTTCATGGGTTAAGAGGTGTTTGGAAAGGGACAGTGTCTCTAAAGCTCTTCCTGATTCTGAGAAAGTTTGCGAGTTTGCCCAACAGCTCAGAGAGAAGTTTGGAATGGAATGAACGGAGGTGAATTTAGAATTTAAACTTAATGAATTCTTCCTAATAAATGTTCTTCCTCAGAATGTCCATCTGCCTCTGATTGGACATGTCTCTTTGTTGGCTTGGGTTTAAACCTTTCTAATGTTTTCTTTTTTCTGTTCTGGCTTTTCACCTATGTAATAAATGTTCTTCCTTTATGATAGGCAGGGATCTTCTAGTATTTCCTGATTTCTGTCAACAAGTAAAAGCAGTGTAAATCTATTCCTCTGGCCTGTTAAACAATGTCAAGATCTTGCATTTTTTCACTCGGATTGATTTCATATATGGTCACTCAATTTTAATTTTATTATATTAAAATTACTAAAAAAAATTGTAACGAAAAAATATCACTCGACTTTATTTAAGACAAATAATTATGTAACTGAAAGATTTGCCTAAAAAATCACAGAAAAAGGGAAAATAACAAAATATCTTTTTCCGTCTTTATTTTCTGCGAATAACTACTGACAAAATATAGTATTATTGTTACAAGAAGACTTCAATAGACGTGCAATTCTAGAGAATATATATTCTATCCGTAGAATTGATACATTTATTAGTTTATCACAAACTACAAATAGTAAAACTCTGACTGGTTTTTGACATCAAGAAGACACATAAACCACAGCAACACACACCTAACGATATTACCCTATTTTCTAATTCTAGAAATCACGAAGAAAAAGACACACAACATCTTCAGCTATGCAATGCCCAAACGTTGTTTCATCTGCAGAGCAAAGTCGTAAACCTTGTCTGATTCAGCAAGAGATTTGACAACACTCTCCTTTTGCACACATCTCTTGGCCCATGCCACCAACTTTGGACACTTTGCCTCTATGCTAAAATTTCCACATTTCTCATAAGTAGGGAACCAACTATAAAAAGGAATTAATGCCACGTCCAAAAATCCAAAGCTTTCCCCACCAAAGTACGGCTTCTCTCCCAACTCCCCTTCCAACAAGTGTAGGCAATCTATGAATTCTTTCTTGGCTGCTTCTTGCTCCTCCCCTTTTGTAGTCCATACTCTCCTTCCACTGTCATATATCTGAGTTTACCCCCCCCAAAAAAAGAAAAATCATAGTTAAATTTCTAGATATCTAACCTTTAAATAGGTGTGTTAACTATATTTGGTTGACGTTGGAAAAGATAATATACATGTTGGAACGTCTAAAGTTGTCTAATATAAATTAATAATCACAATTAATAACCTGGAAATAAAATAAAGAAAGCTACTATAGACGTGTCAAAATCAAAATTAGTACCCTCCTGTTTCATTTTGTGAACATGAGTATTTGATTGACCACAAAGTTTAAAAAATAAAAAAAATATAAAATTTATAATTTTAAAAATATCATAATATTTTTGTGATTATAAAATTATGTTATTGAAAATAAAATAAAAAAATTAATTTTAAATTACTACCAAATATTATAATGGTATTGAGGAAATATTAAAAAGGAAAGAGTTTTATATAAAGTATAAGAGAGGTAGTAACTTATAGTAAAATCTTTATACTGGTCACTAAGTTAAAACTTATTTAATACTCTCTGTTTCAATTTATGTATTTTGCTTCTTCTTTTTTTAATTTGTTTAAAAAAAAATATATTTTTTTATATTTAATACGTAATTCTTAAACTCTTACTTTTCACATGTCATATTTAAAATCACAATATTCAAAAATATTATAGTGCATTATGAGTATCTTTAATTTTAAATCACGTTATTTAAAAAGATTTCATACCTTCTTAAATTTCGTACTAGTTAAACTAAGACACATAAATAAAAACGAATGGAGTACCTTTTTGTCAATAAAATCAGCCCAGAACCTAGCTTGAGCTCTCTTAGCTCCAAATATGAAAAAATGGCCGAAACCTTCGAATAATCACTGGGCGAATCAATGAATCCAATCGCGGAAATACCTTCACGATCGAGAAGAAGAAAATGCACTACCCCTGAAAAAGCACTACGCGATCGTGGAACAATCTTTGTGATCGTGAAGCACAAATTGATCAGCCTCGAAAAGAACCTACGCGAACGCGACCCTAGGCTCGCGAACGCGATGAAGAAGCGATGAAGATCTGCCCATCTCAGCTCTACACTGCGAACGCGTGCACACCTGTGCGAACGCGATGCTCAATCTGCCATAACCTATGCGAACGCGGACTATCGTTCGCGAACACGAAGAGGAAATACTCAACTCCAATTTTTCCCTTACGCGATCACATCCCTCAATCCCCCGATCGAGAAGGACACTGGGTGCGCCAGATATCAGCAGAACCAGCAGTGAGAACATGAAAAAAAATAACTCGAAATTAATCCGAAGTACGCCCGAGCCCTTCGGGACCCCGTCCGAACATATCAACAAGTCTCATAACATAACACGGACCTACTCGATGCCTTAAATCACGCGTAACAACATTGAGACGACGAATCGCACCTCAAATCAAATACAATGAACTCTAAATCTTTCAACTTCTAAAATTAGTGCCGAAACATATCAAATCAACCCGGAATGAGCTCAAATTTTGCACAAGTCCCAAATGATATAACGAAACTATTCTAATTTCCGGAATCACAATCCGAACCCGATATCCTCAAAGTCAACTCTCGGTCAAACTTATGAATTTTCTAAACCTTCAAATTTCCAACTTTCGCCAATTAGCGCCAAAACCTTCTAGAAATATCCAAATGCAAATCCGGGCATACGCTCGAATCTAAAATCACCATCCGGACCTAACGAAACCATCACAACTCTAATCCGAGGTCAAATATTAAAAAGTCAAACTTGGTCAACTCTTCCAACTTTAAAGCTTCAATCATGAAATTCATTCTTCCAAAACAATTCTGAATGACCTAAAAACTAAAACCGACGATTCGCACAAGTCATAATACATCATACGATGTTGCTCAAGACTTCAAATAGCCGAACGGATTGCATATGCTCAAAACGACCGGCTGGATCGTTACATTCTCCCCCACTTAAACATACGTTCGTCCTCAAACGTGCCAAGAGTCGTTCCAAAGCTATTACATAGCTATTACATAGAGTCCCCCTCTTAAACATACGTTCCAAATGTGCCACCTCACCATGCACATACCCAGGGGTAATCCCACGTCACCTTATTACATATAGGCCCGAAAACGCAACATAAATGAAGATCATTACTTTAACCTTAGTCCGCAAATCTTAAAACCCAATTTCCAACATCCGGAACTCTCAACAAGACCCGAATATCGCATCTCCACACTGCATAAGTCTGAACAAGCTGTATCAAGCCATAACCAAAAGCCCAAGATGCAATCACATAATATACCACATAACTCAAATGCTCCCAGCAATAACTTCTTACCATAGTAGCTGCTAAGTACAAATCCAATACCGGTAATAAACCTCATATCAAACAAAAACCTATTTTGAAACTTTCGTACACTGCAGAAGTGAAAGAAATATGCAGAAACTCATAACCACTAATCAGATCAACAAGTCGTGGAGTCCTCTCGCCTAACCAAAACCATAGCCCCAAATTCTAAGCTGACTTTCGACATTACTCTTCCAAACACACTGTAATCAAATTCGATAGCAATCACTTCAGGCCCAAAGACTTCAGCTCATCAAATACAAGCTACTCTACTGACATGCCACACCATTACTACCTAGAACCACAAACCATGCACCAATATGCAATAATTCAAATGCACTCAAAACTGAAAAATGACTCAAATGAGAGAACCGTTCCGCAAGCTCAACAAGTACCACCACAACACAATGCTAAGAACCCATCACACACAGTAGGACCAAAACACACGGATCTATCACAAAAGATCATATCCTATCATAACCCAGCTGCAATACGTGACCAATCCAAACACTGATCCTTATGAAATACCTCGAGCCCCAAATGCTCAAAATCAACAACCATAAGCAATTCGACACCAAGTACACAAGTGCATGACCCTAACCACAAAAAAAAAAAATCTGATTATCAGCAGTCAGTCAACCAGGTGAGTACCGCAATACTAATGAAATATTCCTAAGTCAAAACACAGTGTGCCTTCTGAATGTACACTCTTCTTAGGTAATACCACTAGTGCCAATATCTAAAATCATCTGTGCTCCATAAACTCATGACCTTACTTTGAAACTGAATCGTATACTTGCACATGCAAATCCCAATCTCACACCACGCACCGCCTCTATCATGCCATCATATGAAAAGTACGAAAATCTCATAATCAACTCTAAATCACAAAAAGAATACATACCCGATCAGTCGGAAACCTTCCATTTGATGCCCTCCATGAGAAAATCGCAATACGCAACATGCTCCTCATGGCGGTAGAAAATATCCATCTCAAACCGTGGTAGAAACCATCGGGAACTCTCCGAAACCCATTTGCACATAACCTAGCCATCAGAACTGAATCTCCCTAACTCAACCAAGCAACGCAGGTCGCCAAACCCAAGAGTATTGCACCAAAATACCTGTAGAGGCTCACCATATTATAATTACCTAAAAAATCGATCATATCCATTACCATGCTGATTCAACTACTACCAAGATGTCCTATTTCTCCGAGTTCCTTCTGAATTACCCTCAAGTTGACACTTCTCCTTGCCAAAACATTACGATCCTTAACCAAAACTCACCTCACTAGATCGTAGCATAAAACCGCACCGCCTTGAGACCCATAAGCCGCCGTATTCCCTTTAAGCACTCCAAAAGTACCACAACCGAGATACCCACTCTGAAGAGACCTTTGAATCTAAAGTCGTTTCCTTCACCTTCCTGATACTGAAATGTATAATCCATAATGATATAGAAATACCATGAGTCTTGACACCATCCAATGTAAATCTCAGATTCCAGCCATATACAAATCCTGAAAATTCCCAATTGCTAGATATAACTCCTGAATCCGTTAGAACCTTCTCGAGAGTCATCCACTCTGCTCAAATACCAGTAGCACCGCCCAAACGGGCCGAATGACTTGTGCCACATTAGAACGACAACACCCAAAGAAGTAACCCCGCCTTAATGCAACCGAGCAAATTCCTACTCCTTGAGCACTTCATCTTTCACGAATAACAACTCAATCATTCCATGATTCCCATGTACCCATAAAGTGTAACATGAACCATATCCAGAAATTCCTTTACTCGAGTCATCCTCGATCTCAACTCCGCAAGTCATATCTGATTCACAAGTATGCCTCAAACCGAAACCTGTATAACACATAACTATGCAATCAAATTGCCGATACTCCTCCAGTTGGCTCCAAGCCATAGAAAAAAATGCTCGCTACCTCATAATACCCATACACTGCCATAATCCCGCACCGAAATTCAATTTAATCATTTATAAGCTCATGTAACATAAACCATCTAATACCTCAAATCATCTGTAAATCTCGCATTCATCCTCGTGACGGTCAAGTCAACTATTGCAACCGATCCAAACTCAAATCGCACAAATATAACCCACTGATAGGAAAGAAAGCCTCCGCACAACATCATACGGATACACATCCGTAGATTACCCCGTAGGTGATAGTCCACCTACTTAGCCTCAAACTGACATCTCTCTATACCCTACTATGGCCATAACCACTAAGCCTCAATCTGTTTGAAATGTATATAACAGATTTTCATAAGTCTAAAGCTACCATGAGCAAGAGGCAGCTAAAACCGGAATGCAGGTACGTCTTCCATGCTAGCTCCCTCCATGCACAGCAACATCAGCACCCAAATCTACAGGCAAGGTGTAGAAGTGTATTATGAGTACAACCGACCACATGTACTCAATAAGTAACAAACATAACCTTAGGTTGAAAGTAGTGACGACCTGGGACAAGGGTTAGAGTCCAACTCCAATAACCAACAACAGTTCATAATAATATGGTAACAATGATACAAGAAATAACTCAGCGATATGATGCTCATCTCATTCATAGTTACGGAAAATAGGCATGCTTTTCAAGTATCATAGTAAATCCCAAATCTTTCACCGGAAGCACCAAAAATATGATTAAGTTTGAAAACTGTGATTTTTCCCAAAAACTTTCAACAGGTAAATGTTTCATCATCAGATGGCATAAGGAAAGTACATCTCTATGCCTACATGTCAATGTGTATGAGGAGTCATGAATGACGTAATACCATACAACATGACAAAAAATGCATCTCTATGCCTGTATGTCAAGTGTGCATGTCGAATGCAATGCAACTCAGTGATAAAACCATATGCATACTCTCAGAGTACTCAATCTCATTGTCTCAAACTTTTCACTCATCACTCT
Organism: Nicotiana obtusifolia; assembly: GCA_002018475.1. Taxonomy (NCBI): domain Eukaryota; kingdom Viridiplantae; phylum Streptophyta; class Magnoliopsida; order Solanales; family Solanaceae; genus Nicotiana; species Nicotiana obtusifolia. The sequence goes on from MCJB01048119.1 coordinate 171,498, forward strand.
CAATCACTCAACACACTCAGTCACTTAGCACTGAACAGGGCAGATCCAGCCTAGGACAGATCTAGCCCTCAACACTCTCAGTCACTCAGCAGTCAGCACGGTACCGGGCAGATCCAACCCTCAACGCTCTCAGTCACTTAGCACTATACAAGGCAGATCCAGCCCAGGGCAAATCCAACCTAAATGAATCCATAGCAACTATGCTCACTATGGGTGTGCAGACTCCAGAGGGGCAAATCCAGCCCAAGCGCTATAATAAGCCAATCATGGCATGAAACAATGAAGCTTGCTGCAGCGTGCAGCCCGATCCCATCATGAATCAATAATACAGGGCAGATTCAGCCTAAGAGTAATAAATCATGCTGCGGCATGCAGCCCGATCCCATTAATACCACTCACAATCCGGCCCTCAGGTCCTAACTCAGTCATCAATCTCTCTAGTCTCTTGGGCTCATATTGTTATGAAAATCAGTCCAAAATGATGATATGATATACCAATAAATAGCAACAGAGACTGAGATATGATATCAAATGAATGAATATGACTGTGTGTGTAATTGCAATGAAAGCAAATAACTCGACAACAGAAATGACCCCAGTGGGTCTCAACAGGATAATCATATAGCCTAAACATGGTTACTAACATGGATCACAGCTCAATTACTCTAGCACGTAGAAATTTCAGGAATAGAAACGAGATTAGGTCACTACACAGTACCATAGAATCAATCGAGTCATATTTCACACGGTGCACGCCCACACGCCCGTCACCTAGCATGTGCGTCACCTCAACACCAAACACACATCACGTATATTCAGAGATCCATACCCTCAGCACTAAGTTTAGAAGTGTTACTTATCTCGAACAAGCCAAATCCAATACTGAGCAAGCTAAACGATACTCCAGAATGCCATCCCGCGCGTACCGACCTTCAAACGGCTCGAAACTAGCCAAAAGAAACTCAAATATATCAAATAATGCCTAAGGGAACAACTCCAGATGGTAAAGGTCGAATCTTTAATCAAAAGCCCAAAATCAACCAAAAAGTGAAACCCGGGCCCGCACCTCGGAAGTCGATGAAAATCCCAATTTTCTCTCTTGAAATCCTCAATCAAATGCTAAAAATGAAGATAGATTCATGAAATATAATAAAAAAATGGGTAGAGAGCACTTGCCACAATCCACATGGTGAAAATCGCTTCAAAAATTGTCTCAATCCGGACTCCACAGCTCTAAATATGCAAAAATGGCCAAAACCTCCGAAATTAGAGTACTTATAATCACTGGGCGAACGAATGAATCATGATCGCAGAAATACCTTTGCGATCGCGAAGAACAAAATGCACTACCCCTACGTGTTTGGGAACAAACTTTGCGATCGCAAAGCACAAACCGATCAGCCTCGAAAAGAACCTATGCGAACACGGCCCCAGGCTCACGAACACAATGAAGAAGCCATGAAGATCTGCCCAGCTCAGCTCTACACTACGAACACGTGCGCACCTGCGCTCAATTTGCCACAACCTATGCGAACTCGGACTATCATTCGCGAACGCGAAGAAGAAATACTCAACTCCAATTTTTCCCTTGCGCGATCGCATCCCTCAATTCGCGATCACGAAATACACTGGGTGCACTAGACATCAGTAGAATCAGCAGTGAGAACATGAAGATAGCCCGAAATCAATCCGAAATACGCCCGGCCCTTCGGGACCCCGTCTGAATATTCCTACAAGTGCCATAACCTAGCACGGTTCTACTCGTGGCCTCAAATCACGCATAACAATATCATAATGACGAATCGCACCTCAAATCAAATATAATGAACTTTGAATCTTTCAACTTCCAAAATTATTGCTGTAATATATCAAATCAACCCGGAATGAGCTCAAATTTGCACACAAGTCCCAAATGACTTAATGAAGATATTTCAATTCCCGAAACCACAGTCCGTATCCGATATCCTCAAAGTTATCTCTCGGTCAATCTCATGAACTTTCCAAACTTTTAAATTTTCAACTTTCGCCAATTAGTGCTGAAACCTTCTAGAAATATCCAAATGCAAATCCGGGCATATGTTCGAGTTCAAAATCACCATCCGGACCTAACTGAACTATCAAAACTCCAATCCAAGGTCGAATACTAAAAAGTCAAACTTGGTCAACTCTTCCAACTTTAAAATTTCAATCATGAAATTCATTCTTTCAAATCAATAGCGAATAACCTGAAAATCAAAACCAACGATTCGTACAAGTCATAATATATCATATGATGCTGCTCAAGACTTTAACTAGCTGAACGAAATGCATATGCACAGAACGACCGGCTGGGTCGTTACACGTGTGAACCGATGCTTCCGTCCCTAGACTACATAAAACACTATAATTCTTCTGGTATATACTTAAATAGATCTGGGTGAACCCACGCATAAGATGCTACTTTGGTCCATTGGTGGTTGTGTGCCCCTTTGATAGTCTAGGTTAGGGGTTTGAATCCCGTCTTCTGTTTCCCTTTATATTTTGTCTTTTCTTTTTCCTGTTTCTTGTCTTTGTTTTCATTCTTTTCTTTTTTGATTATATTTTTTGGATCTTTTCTTTATTTTATGTTGGGAATATGTATAAGTATCCCCTAATCTATGACAAAAGTTTCAACTACACACTTTTACTTTTTGGGGTCCTATTACGCCTGAATTATTTTAGAATTGAATATGTACACCATTAGGTATTGAAGTGGCACAGAGAGTGTGCTCACTCTCTTGGAGGCATGTGAAAAGCAAAACATGAGTAAAATCTAATTAATATTACCATGTGTCATATTTTAACTGGACAATCACTTATAATTAATTAACATTATAACTTAAACTAATATATCTTTTTAGTATTTCTTTCCTTTTTTAATAGAGTCAATTTTTTTTCTTTTTTGCTTTCTTTCTTTGAAATACAAACAAATCCTTCGGCGAAAGCTTACTGGCAGCCACTGGAAATACCATCAACACAAACAGCATCCAGAACCTCCATAAAATTCCTCTCCTCTCCATGCTTCCAACACCTCTTTCACAATCCACTATGGCCAATTTATCACAAAAACCCATTGAAACATCTTAACATTTGACCTTAGTTTTTACCGATTTTGATCAGATGCAAACTATATGTGGTAGATTTTGTATAAAAGAGTTTCTATTGTCCACCTCAATTAGATCTCCATTGGTCGATTCACGTGGTGGCTGACTGATAATTGGTAGAAAAGATATAAATATGTAAATATTATGTAAATTATCTCATATTTAGCTGTTATTTGTATGAATTTGTGACGTTAATTGCATCGATTCATGTTAATATAATGTGTTTTTATATGTAGGAATGAGTTGAAAACAATCGGGGACGAAACCGGGGAAGAAACGAGTCAAAACAAGAAGAACCGGACAAAGGAAGACGGGAAGCCACAGGCCAGCGCCCAGCGCTGCCTGTGGCACTGGAGGCAGCAACGTTGTGAAGTCCACTGGCAGCAGTCCCCTGGGGGGCGCTGGGCGCTACTCCGGGCGCTGCATGCGGGAACTTTGTCCTACTTCGTCTAGAAGACCC
>MCJB01048119.1:175099-189471 GCA_002018475.1 Nicotiana obtusifolia
GGGGGGGGGGGGGGGGCTGGGCGCCGTTGGCGGAAATTGTGTCCTACTTCGTCTAGAAAACCCCCAACCGACCCCAAACCTTCCCAACTCCTATATAAACACCTCTAAACCCATCTAAGAAAGGGGGAACGTGATTTTGGAGTCTAAGGAGGCTTAGGAACATCAACAACACAAGAAAATTCTCAGTTCATCAATTCAATCTAGTATCTCTATTTAGTTTTTCATACTTAATCTTTTGGTTTTGTTGAACATGAGTGGCTAATCACCCTTGTTCTGGGGTTGTGATTAGCCATGAATATTGTGTTTCTAACTTGATAATTTCATTTTATTAGTTAATGTGAATAAGATTGTTTCTTCAATTCTATGCTAAATTGCTTAATTGTTTTGGCCATCAATTAAGTCTTATATATTATCTATACTATGTTTGAGAAAACTAAGTCTATATTAGAATAAGAGTTGAAGAAAGCATGTTCTTAACTTTAAAAGAGCGGATTCGTGATTAGGATATGAATATACTTAATCACCATGCTTAATTGGATAATCGTGTTCTTAATGCATTCTTGCTAGATTAATTCCATAGGAATATATGCGTTAATCTTGTTAGGAATAGGCGAATAGTACTTCGGAAGAAGACTATGAGTATCATTATCGATCAATTAGCAATCTTACATTAACTATATGAACGATAAGTTAATTAGAACGCAATAGGATTGGAAACATAATCACAACCCTGGAATGTTTGTTTTATTGATTACAAAATACACACTCGTTATTTGAAATTCTTAGAAATAAATTAGAATAACAATTTAGCATAAACCATCTATTAAACTTGATCTTTACTTGTTAAATACTTATATTAGTTGTTATAAAGTAGCTAACTTAAGTCCCTTGGGTACGATAATCCGGACTCATAATCCTGTTTTACTTGTCGACCACGTATACTTGCGTGTGCGTTAGGGAGCAACACTGACCTTCCCTCTTTCTCCACCGCCTAATCTACTGCTCCGTTGTTAGTGCGCCGGAGACTTAGACGATGCAAACCACCTATAAAGAAGAAAGATAAAATTAAATAAAACAAGAAAAAAAAATAAAGAAGAAGAGAATATGGAAAACTAAAAACAAAAAAGATGAAGAACTAGCGTTTGATTTTGTCGGACAAACGACTCCAAGAACGAAAAAAAGAAAAAAGGAAGGAGGAAAAGAAAGAAAATGAAAAAGAATAAAGAAAAGAATAAGAAAAATAAAAAATTGAAATTCGTACTTGGCATGTGCGTGTTTTTCACTACTTTGATACAAACCTGGTTATGATCTTTTAAGGAGAAATTTATTCCATTTTAAAGTAGTTCAGGAGTAATAGGACCCGAAAAGGAAAGGTGTGTAGTTGAAACTTCGGTCATAGGCTGGGGATACTTATGCATTTTTTCTTTTATGTTTATTCTTTTCTCTTTTTTTCTTTTCTTTTTTGGTTCATTCTTGAGTTTTAAAATTTCTAAAAAAATAAAAATTCCTATTTCCTCCTTGCCTTTCTTTCTATCTCATTTTTTTTACGAACAATAGTCATCCTCTAACTAATTTCTTTATCATTTCTCTCACTTATAATTTTCTTTAAATTTTCTTTAATTTGTGAAGTGAGTTTTCTTCAAATAACGATATTGTTATTATCAATCACTTTTAAGGTAAAAAATTTGTTAAGAACAATTGTAAATTAAATGATATTTTCTTGTGATAATAGTATTAACTATAGTTTGCTTAATAAATTGTTGTCGTAACAAAATTTTGATGGAGTCAAGCTACGGTAGTATAGTGTACCCGTACTCTTAAAATTCTAGATACGCCTACGATTGTTAAATAGAGGTCTAATCGTACTACATTATTGGGATTAATGTGATCTTACATAATCGATGTCTACTGATGGTACTTGGGAGTTGGGAAACTGAACTTGATGCGCTTGTTTCTTCCAATAGGGACTAGTTAAGTGGCGAGATTAAAAACACAAGTAATTTAACTCAATTGACGATTTACTAATTCTTATCAAGTAATGTAATATGCATGATAAACTATTCCTCAACCATTATTAGGCACAGCTCTGCAATGGATTCCATATCCATATACGCAAGAACATTGGAGAATATGGTATGACATGAATGTAAACTCTCAAATGGATAATAACATACTAGGGCGTGTCTTCATGGTCGATGAAGTTCGTGAAAAATATGGGATGCAAAATTCAACTTTCAGCAAAGAAAAAAATGTTGAAGTATTTCTTTTATCTGCTTAAGCCTTTGTGAGCAAAGTTAGAGGGTGTTTGGATTGACTTTTAAGCTGGTCAAATTAATTTTTAAACTTGTTTTAGCTTTTTTTTAATGTTTCGCAAAGTTAAAAAGTGCTTAAAATAAATTAAAGACTGTTAGTAAACTGTGTTCAAAACCAAAAAATTATAGAAGCAAAGAAACGTTAATTCAATAAAATAAAATATAATAATTTCCGAGTCCACAAGTTGCTTGTATGTCCTTAAGAAATTTAATCCCCTTAATATTGCCCAAGGTTATGGATTACTTACTCCCAGGATAGAACGGAAAAACTGTTCTGTAATACTGGCAATCGAAATTACAGAACTTCAACGAACTCAATAAACGGACAAATCACACTTGACACTTTGCTTATTTGGAAAATTAATGCAACAATGTAGGAGTAAATTTCATGGATGGTCATTCACTTTGTGTTCATTACCCCAAAAGTCACTTTTCTTTCTTTTGTTACGTAAAAGCCATTTAACTTTGTGTTCATTACCCAAAAATTACTTTTCTTTCTTTTGTTACACAAAAATTATTTTACTATGCTCGAATTATCGTTAATAATTACTTTGATAAGATTTTACAAATCTTTCACCTGAAAAGTCTGTTATGCCCTTGACATTATAAATCCTCTCATTTATGAAACACCTTCTATATTATATGCAATATAAAATATTTTTACCCAAGTATTTTACTTATAATTGTAATAACTTAATATTATTTTATTTATTATTTTATGATATATTTATGCATTTAATTTTTTCTTAGCATTAATTTTAAAGATATATAAGTAGCATTATTAAATTTGTCGGTAACATTACCGTGAACAGATCTTAAGTCCACGTTCTTAACCATGCTTAATGAAATATATTTAATAAAAATTATAAAATCAAAGCTCACTGATTTATCAGACAAGCCACACCCATTAATTTAATAAATAAAATACTACAGATTTAGCAAAATAACATATCAGATTAATATTTTCAAATAATAATATTAATAGATAAATCTTTAAAAAACTTAATATTAGACACAAGTATCTTTGAAAATTTTTTAAAAATTTTTATTGACTATAAAAAACTATCATTTGTTAAACAAATCTGTTTTTATTATTTTAAATAAATATTAAAATTTTCTATTATTTTTATATTTAAAATATGTCATGTTTAAATATGATTAAATAAATTGAGTGCCATGTAAAAATTAAATGAAATGAATATATTATAAAAATAATAAATAAAATAATTAAAGTTATTTTACTTACAAGTAAAATACCTAGGTAAAAATATATTATATAGTATATAATATAGAAGATATTACATAAATGAGAGGATTTAAAATGTCAAGGACATAATAGACTTTTCAAGTAAAAATATTATAAAATCTGGCCAAGGTGACTTTTGTGATAAATAGAGCAAAGTAACTTTTGTGTAACAAAAGAAAGAAAAGTGACTTTTGGGTAATGAACACAAAGTTGAATGACCGCCCATGAAATTTACTCAACAATGTAGAAAAGAGGATTTCAGTTTTTCCATGAATGAAAAATGAGGCTAAACATCTAAATTTATAGACAAAGGAAGGGTGAGATTGAGAGGTGCAATCCAAAAGGTGCCTCTTCTGTAACGACCCAACCGATTGTTTTATGCTCTAGCGCATCTTTCGACGGTTTGAGGCCTTGAGTAGTTTCACTTCATATATTATGAAAAAACTATATGAAGTTCGGAGTTGATTCGGATGGAAAATTCTACGCGTTCGCGATAAGGCAGTCGCGTTCACAATGGGTTGGGCAGTTGTGTTCCTCGTTCGCGAAGGCCTGATCCCGTTCTCATAAGAGGAGCTTGCCTAGCTGGGGAGATTGGTATTCATGTTCGCGAAAGGGCGGCCGCTTCCTTGATGGTTGTGCTTCGCAAACGCATAGAGGAACTGGAGAGCAGAAGCTGGTTGTGCTTCGCGAACGCGTGGGACTTGTCGAGTTCGCAAAAAAGATCGGACTGGGCAATGTTATGTTAAAATCAGTGTTTGGCTCATTTTCACTTTATTTCTTCCATGGGAGCCGACTTTGGATCGATTTTGGAGCACCATTTTTATCGTCAATCAAGAGGTAAGTGATTTCTACAGGTTATGAGTTAAATATACGAAAGTAGGCTTGTAAATTCATGAAATTTTATAAAAATTATGGGGCTTTTGAAGAAAACCAAGAATTTGATATTTTTAAATTTCTACTACGAAATTGGACATGGAATTGAGATAAATTACATATTTTAGTTCGTAATGTTATGAGTAATGGTTATCTTCGATAATTTTTAGAATCCGGGCACGTGGGCCCGAGGGTTGACTTTATTGACTTTTTGAGCGCTATTGGAAATTGCTATAAATTAATTAAGTATGATGTTGGAGCACATTTTTATTGGTTTTCATGATTGTTTGACTAGTTCGGATCGATGGGCTTTTGGTTTGAGGTGTTAGAGAGGCGTTGGAGCCGATTATGGAACTTCGGAGCGAGGTAAATCTCATGTCTAATCCTGTGAGGGGGAATTTACCCTATAATTGTTATATTCTTTTTTTCTACATGTTGGGGGATCTACGCACGTATGAGGTGATGGATGTCCGTGTGTATGCTAGAATTCCTACTTATGTTCGGGTAGACTTAGGTTCACGCCATACTATAGTTGTACTATTTGAGTTATCTTTGCTCATTTAATTTCTTTATTTCGTGTTATGACTTGAGACTAGACTTGCATAGGGTGATAGACTCGCTATTGTAGAGATGTGACGAGCTACTTGATAATCCGCGGAATAATTTGTGCTTCCCTTATGAATATCTCCTGCATTGTGCGTATTCATCACAAGGTTTTCCTTAAAATTCATAACTCACACATTTATTCGTGAGTAGGGTCAGGGATCCGTTAAAACTTCTTATTCTAATGGGATCCGATCGTTCGTCTCGGCAGGATTATGTACCACACTCTTATGGGAGCGGGCCGTTCGCCTCGACAGTATTATAGATACATCTATGGTTTGTGTCATTCGACCCTATGCAGTGCATACATTATGATGGGATCAGACCATTTGTCGCGGCATTTCTATAAAACACTCTTATAGACCGGGCCGTTCGCCCCGGTAACATCGTCCATAATATTTGATAAGAAATCAACGTATCCGTATTTTTGTTTTTCCTGATTTGAGTTGTGATGACCTATCTGGTGAGGTCCATTTTGTATATACTCCGGTTGAGGAGGTAACTGCTGATTGGGAGCTTGAGTTTACCGTTCAGAGGAGGATTGTTCCTCGTATTTATATTGGTTTATAGCGTTTATTTACTCTTCGTCATACTTATTTACTTCTTACTATACATGATTTATTGGACCACTAGTAAGTGACGATGTTGACCCCTTGTCACTACTTCTCCTGAGTTAGACTAGGTACTTACTGGGTACACATTGATTTACGTACTTATACTACACTTCTGCACTTACTGTGCAGGTTTACATTTCTAGTGGTCTCTTGGGCGCAGAGGTGTAGCTATTGTGGGGACTTTATAGTGAGCTGCATTCTATATTACGATATGTAGTATACAGAGTCTCCATCAGTATTATTTATATTCTCCTGTCTAACTTGTATTCCGGGCAGATGTTGTATTTTATTATATTTTCTAGTTGATGCTCATGTATTTGTAACACCGGATTTTGGGGGTTCATATTGGGGGTTCATACTGGTTGTTTAGTATGGTAGTTCACATTTATCATTTCATTCTGGAATCTTTATTTTATACTATTTAATTAATGGGAATTATGATTTCAAGTAATAAAAATGAGTAATTAAGTTGATCAATCACCGTTGACTTGCCTGANCTTTTTGAGCGCTATTGGAAATTGCTATAAATTAATTAAGTATGATGTTGGAGCACATTTTTATTGGTTTTCATGATTGTTTGACTAGTTCGGATCGATGGGCTTTTGGTTTGAGGTGTTAGAGAGGCGTTGGAGCCGATTATGGAACTTCGGAGCGAGGTAAATCTCATGTCTAATCCTGTGAGGGGGAATTTACCCTATAATTGTTATATTCTTTTTTTCTACATGTTGGGGGATCTACGCACGTATGAGGTGATGGATGTCCGTGTGTATGCTAGAATTCCTACTTATGTTCGGGTAGACTTAGGTTCACGCCATACTATAGTTGTACTATTTGAGTTATCTTTGCTCATTTAATTTCTTTATTTCGTGTTATGACTTGAGACTAGACTTGCATAGGGTGATAGACTCGCTATTGTAGAGATGTGACGAGCTACTTGATAATCCGCGGAATAATTTGTGCTTCCCTTATGAATTTATCCCGCGTTGTGTGTACTCATTGCAATATTTTCCTTAAATTTCATAACTCACACGTATTATTGTGAGTGGGGTCAAGGACCCGTTAAAGATTCTTATTCTAATGGGATCAGGTCGTTCGCCTCAGTAGTATTTTGTACCACACTCTTATGAAAACGGGTCGTTCGCCTCGCAGTATAATAGATGCATCTATGGTTCTTGCTGCTTGACCCTCGGTAGTGTACACATTATTATGGGATTGGACCGTTCACCTCGACAGTATCATATTCCTAATAGGATCGGGTCGTACGACCTCGGCATAATCGTGCGTTATATCGCTAGCTGTTCGAATATTCAAGAGATTTTCCTTCCATTGATGCCTTGCATTTTATATGGTGTTTCTTATTCATTTAATATTGGCACTTGATATTTTCTAAGTTGTTGAGATAGAATACGAGATTGAGAAGTTTATATCGTTACTAAGCTGGTTACCATTTCATCCTACTATTACTGTTGTGCTTCATATCTGTTTAGGATTTAGCATACTGCTTTATTGGACCTCTAGAAAGTGTAGGCGTCGACCCCTCGTCACTACTTCTTCGGGGTTAGGCTAGATACTTACCGGGTACGCGTTGATTTACGTGCTCATGCTACAATTGCTGCACTTATTGTGCAGGTATATATATATGTCTGGTGGTCTTTTGGGCGCAAGGGCGCGCCTATTGCGGGGACTTTACGGTGAGTTGCATTCTATGTTACGATCTGCAGCATACAGAGTCTCCATCAGAGTTATTTTTATTCTCTTATCTAACTGGTATTCCAGACAGATGTTATATTATTATTGTACTCCTTAGTAGATGCTCATGCACTTGTGACACCGGATTTTGTAGGGTTCCTACTAGATGTTTATTATTGTAGTTCACGTAATTATTATCATTTCACCTGGTAATTTATATTTTATACGAAAGTTGGAAATAAAAATCACAGACTTTTTGCGAGTACCAGATCTTACTCTACTTATTTAATGGGATTCATGGTTTCAAAAATTATAAAATGAGAAACTAAGTTAATTAAGCACGGTTGGCTTCCCTGACAGCAGTGTTAGGCGCCATCACGACCTATAATAGCTTTTGGGTCGTGTTAACTTGGTATCAGAGCCAGGTTCATGTGGGTCTCACGAGTCATGAGCAAGTATAGTAGAGTCTTGCGGATCGGTACGGAGATGTCTGTACTTATCTTCGAGAGGCTACACGGTTGTTTGATGCACTTCCCTTCTTGATTCTTCATCGTGCGATTTGATTCCATTAAAGCTTATGCCTCCATTCCCTTCCTACTCAATCTTATGTGACGTGGAGCATTTATTATCAATTGGACATCAAGGAGTTGTAGTGGTACTGCAGATATGGTGCAGTATGTTTTTTTCCTTTGTATTCGAGCGAGTTATTATCGTCACCTTGTGGAAGGAGGTTCTGTCATTTTAGCCCTGTATCAGTATTGCCTTTGGTTTAAAGTTATGCACAGATTGTTATGATGTTCGTGCGTTGTTATCATAATGTGTTGTTGTGAATGGTAGGTTACTCATTTGAAAGGAGGATTTCTTAGTTCATGGCTTAGAGGTTCGACATTTAATTCCAGCGGAGGAAGGGCAATCGAACTATGGGTCTTCAGGCTTTGTTTGATGGAGTCACGAGACTTGATATTTTCGAGCGTGGAGAAATTCTTATTCGTGATGTGGTGGCGTCGTCCTTGTTTGAATGCATTAAGGCTCGTCGGTGTTGTGGTCTTCTTTGATTTTCCTTCGGGACAGGGTGTTGTGAAATGGTGCCGAGAAGCGATTGTCAGATATGGAAGTGTGTAGCGGTTTCAGAACGAATTGGTGTTTCTAATGTTGATTGCTCAAGAAAGATGATATTCGGGGAGGCTTAGAGTTGGTGGCGATTTATCCATTCAGATGTTACAGATAGATTATGAGTTGAGGTAGAATTTTGGCAGCGAAGGAGGAGGGAGAACATGGTGGGATGTTTCTCGCGGTGATTGAACTGCTAGCAGGTCAAGTATGAAAAGTAGATATCGAGAAGTTTCTTAAAGGAGATAGTTTAACCGAAATAGGAGGGGCAGAGTAGCATATGGATTCTATGGTAGGATAGCCATATGCTTTGAGGAAACTTTAGAGCGATTGGGAATCATGGTGGAGAATGACTAGATCTACCAATTTTATTTGGAATGGTGGCTACTGTGCTAAGGAAGGTTGAATATGACGGAAAGAAGTTTGCTTGGAATGGAGAGAGGTATAAAATCTTGATTATTGTTATGGGATACGATGTGACTTTGAGTTTGGAATGTATTGTCGGACTTTTAGTTGATGTCAATAGGGAATGAACAGACTTGTAAAAATAGTGGACGAGCATGGGCTCAGGAGGGTTTACTGATTTCGTGGTAGTTGTACCCAGTGAAGCGTCATTGGAAGATGTCGGTATGGAATTCCACAGGTGGGTTATCTCCTGTGAGCAGGTTAGCAGTTGCGTGATTTTGATGAATTTTTACTACCCAGCAGAAGATCAAATACGTGATTGCGGTTGATAATTCAGAATGTTCATGCAAAGATTAACAAGAGACTACGAGAAATTTGGTGGGTTGACGGTGCGAGATCATGGTAATTGAGAAAGAGGAATCTTTGTCGGTTCTACATTTATGTGATGGCAGCTTAAAGCTAAGTAGGGGAGCCCACCGTCTATTAAATAGAAAGCGCAATGCAACATCCCCGAACGTCGGGCCGTCCTCATTATCGTAAGAGCAAACAGGTAAGCTCTAATACATAACTCTTTAGTACGTCAGCGGCTATCAATATCGCTTTGTTAAGCAGTGACCTTAATAACCGAGAGTCTTCTAAAACTCTCTGCCACAAACTAAAGAATTGAATTACCTTGTGCCGATATCATTTCGCTTGAGCCGGAAACTCCTATTTACCTTGAGACAGGTATTCCTTCTTATAGGTATTCCTTCTTATAGATATCAGCAACGACTTTCGAGTAGAGGATTTTTTTTCTTTTCATTATTCCCTCGGAGTTGAGTTATAGTTAGCAGATGGGATCTAATTCATTAGAGGAAGGGATGGTGATTAACTAATAGAACCTCTTCTTTCAAATCACATCTCTCAAGTGAGCGATTCGGTCACGTGGTTGTCTGCTTGTGCAGTTTCTGGTTATCGGTGCATTGGTGGATTACTTATAACTAAGAAAAGAAAACATCAGGGGTAATTCGAGCAAAGGACTTGACGAATGAATGCTATATTTCGCCTTATCGATTCATGTGTAGGTTTTGGGAAGACTCGGAGTTTATGCTTCTTGTGGATGTGATGTACAAGGAAAAGAATTCATCCGATTACTTCTTTGGGGAGTTTTCATGTGCTAACAGAGCGATGGAGTTTGATTATATCCGGGACCAGGTCAGAGTGGGTGACTCTCAATAGTGGTTCTAATGTGTTCAAGGATATAAGCACGGTGTCCAAGGATTTTGGGTTCGTTCTGTGGCTAAAGACCAAGATTTTACCGCAGAGTGTGAAGGATACTTGGGCAATTTTCTATGTTATCATCAGGTCTGTGGGGTAGTATTGGAGGAATAGGAGAAACAACTTCAGATTAACAAAAAATCTAATCAGTTGGAGATACTATTGAGTGCCTGAAGATGGTATAAAATGGCTTATGGATGTTGAGACGACGTGGTATCGTGATTTGGGGTCACTCAGGATGAGTGTTGTTTGAGGTCTGTTATGCATTTGAAGGGAGCTATTATTATTTCGAAGCAAGTCAACAGTAAATTGGAAGAAGTTAGGTCAGTTAGTAATGGTTTGAATTAGCATAATTGTGGCAATGATCAGTTCCTTCGGCGTGTTAAGTTATACAAGTGATTTTTGGTTGTACCTGCGGGCTTGACAATCACCATATTTGATTTATTTGGTAGGTATTCGATTCAAATGGCCTTGTTATGTGTAAATGGATCCCGGAAGAGTTATGGCAATTTAGACCACAACTCGGGGTTTGTATTTTCTGCAGTTATGGGAATTCAGGTGCATGTTGCAATGGTTCTTTTGAAATGAGTTAAGTGAAAGGCTTCTACCCAATGAAGTGTTTATTCTACTAGTAGTTCAAGGGTTATGATGAATTCTTGTACTCTTGCATTGCGACATAATAGGTACAGTGAACGGCATGGGAATTGGAAGTTGAGGATCAAGGTTGTAGCTTGGTGTTGATAAGAATGTCACGAGCTGGTATGACCAGGGAAGAATTCAGATGTTCAGAGTAAGCTGGCATTTTCTTTAGTGTCACCTGAGAACTGTGTCCTGTGTAAGAGGCTTTGTGTATTAATTTGCTTTATGAAATTAGCACAGTTGGTGGTATAGATGTGCAGACTTTGGTACCTGGTGTGGAAGGCCGTGGGAGCGTATCCCGCAGGGAGATTTGTACAAGTGTGAAATGTTAGTCACTTGATTGTTAAGGATTGAAATCAAGTATGGAGATTCTGGTACTATTGCTAATGTGAGCGTTTATGCCTGAAAGGCGCTCTAGTCATTTGGTTGTGGACTGTGGGAGTTTGGTCCGGATTGGGCGACTGCTCGTGTGTGTCATGAATAGGGCCATTGTGGATCCTTGAAGTTATTGGCCCAGTATGGTAGATCGGCTTGAGGTCCGTTAGTGGGTCTAATGTGAATGTGTGCTCTACGTCAAATCGGATGTGTTCATTCGGCATACATTGCTTATGGATGAGTCTTCGGGCATGGGATGTTAATCCAACGTCAACTATTCCATGTAATACTCTATTGTGCCATGTGGGTTGTGAGACAACTTGATTAGTATTGTGATCCCGTGTAGCTTGTGATGTTATATGAGCAGGATGGCTCTCGAGATGCAGGTCCTTCATTGCACCTTAGTCGTGCTTGGATTTTTGTAGCGTATGGCACTATCCGTCTCCCTAGGGTTGTATTATGCACTTGGTGTGTTTGTGGTCGATATTCGGGCATTTCGTAAATATAAGCATTATTATGGCTGATGGGTGTTTCCTTGTTAGTTGTTGTGTGGATCGGGTGGCACACCGCCACGGGTATATTATTTGGATTGGGTGGCACGCCGCCACGGGTATGTTGTGTGGACCGGGTTGTGCGCCGCAATGATGTCATGCTTGGATTGGGTTGCACGCCGCAACAGTGTCATAGTTGGATTGGGTTGCACGCCGCAACAGCGAGATGTTGAGTACGGTTCGTTATACTTATTTTTGTGTGTCTTGTTTCTTGTCTCTGAGAAAGGTTTATAGCATCTATTGGCCGTTTTATTCGTTACGCAGGCTGAGTAGTCCCTTATCGGAGTTAGTTGTTCCTTATGAGTCATATTCGGGTTGTAGCTTGTTGGCGCTGTATGAGATTTTAGAAGGTGTTTGAGGTGGCTTATTGCCCCAGCAGCTTGTACTGGGTAAGACAAGATTATTGGACCTGAGATCAGTGCGGTCGAAGTTATGTAGGGCATGTAAAAGAGAAAATATCGTTATTAAGTTCAGAATGAGATAATGGTTCTTTTCAGGAGGAGAGACTCCATGATCTATTGAATTGGCAGGTGGTTATGAATTTTTACACATCTCTTTCGTCGTGGTAGTATTGCGAGAGTTGGGATAGGGCTTATATGTGTTATGAGGTGTATTGCGGGCATCAGATTCGTCAAATTTCAGCTATTGTGGTCGGAGAATGCTATTATGGGCAGACGACTTATGTGGTGCATTGTGTGATTTCAGCATAGGTGCATGATAATATTTTGGAATAGTGTGTAGTGATTTATACGGTGTTCGTATGCTAGAATCGGGTCTTGCGGAGAATTTCGAATGTTGGAATTTTGTTCTAAGGCTTGTTAGCTAAGGTTATAGGGAGAATTTTCAGTCTGGCTCGAGCTAATATGCTCACATGAGTTGTGGTGGCATGGGTAGGTGCACGAGATGTTAAACAGTGATTTTAGATAGCTCCAGAACGGTTCCTGGCACGTTCGGAAGCTTAAGTTGGAAGAGTTGACTGAGGTTGCACTTTTGATTAAACGACCTCGGAATCGGGATTTGAAGGTTTTAATAGGTTTGTATGATGATTTTGGACTTGGACGCGTGTTCGAGTTGAGTATCGGATGGTCTGGGAGTGTTTCAGCGCTTATTATAGAAAGTTGGCATTTTGAAAGTTTTAGAATTTCATAAGTTTGGTTCGAAGTGTATTTTGATGTTATCGATGTTTGTGTGAGGTTCTGAGCCTTGAAATAGGTTTGTACTATAATTTATGACTTTTGCGTAAAGTTTGGCATCATTCCATAATGTTTAAGTGTAATTCGGACGCGTTCGCCGAAGCTTGAGTATTTGAAAGTTTAAAGAAAGGTTCTGATCGTCGATTCAAAGTTTTGATGTTGTTTGGTGTGATTTGAGGCCTCGAGCAGGTTCGTGTTATGTTTGGGACTGGTTGGTGTGATTGGACAGGGTCCCAGAAGCTCCGGGTGTGATTTGAGGTTGCTTCAGATAAAGTTAGGCCGAGTTGCTGTTGCTGGTGCTGGTTTTGTTCTTCACGAACGCGAAGGGCCTTCCGCATTCGGGAAGAAGGGATTAAGCCGAGGAACTTTTAGTTCTATGCATTCGCGATAAGGCAGTCGCGTTCGCGATGAGTTGGGCAGTTGTGCTCTGCGTTCGCGAAGGCCTGGTTGCATTCGCGTAAGAGGACCTGGACTGGCTAGGGAGATTGGTCTTCGCGTTTACGAAAGGGCCTTCGCGTCCGCGATGAGCAAGCTGTAAAGCTTCGTGTTCATAGGCCCTCTCTCGCTTTCGAGTAGACGAACTGGAGGGCAGAAGCTGGTTGTGTTTCACGAACGCATGGGACTTGCCGCATTCGCGAAGAAGGTTAAACTGGGTAGTGGCATGTTAAAATCGAGGGTTTGGCTCATTTTCAATTTTATTTCTTCCATGGGAGCCTACTTTAGAGTAATTTTGGAGCACCATTTTTCTCGTCAATCAAGAGGTAAGTGATTTCTACAAGTTGTGAGTTAAATATACGAAAGTAGGCTTGTAAATTCATGACATTATGTAAAAATATTGGGGCTTTTGAAGAAAACCTAGAATTTGATATTTTTGGATTTCTACTACGAAATTGGACATGAAACTGAGATAAATTACATATTTGAGTTTGTAATGTTATGTGTAATGGTTATCTTCGATAATTTTCGAAATCCGGGCACGTGGGCCGGAGGGTTGACTCTATTGACTTTTTGAGCGCAGTTGAGAATTGCCATAAATTAATTAAGTATGGTGTTGGAGTATATTTTTATTGGTTTTCATGATTGTTTGACTAGTTCGGACCGATGGGCTTTTGGTTTGAGGTGTTAGAGAGGCGTTGGAGCCGGTTATGGACTTCGAAGCGAGGTAAGTCTCATGTTTAATCCTGTGAGGGGGAATTTACCCCATAGGTGTTATATTCTTATGTGCTACAAGTTGTGGGAGCTATGCACATATGAGGTGACGGGTGTCCGTGCGTATTCTAGATCTCTTGCTTTACTGGACTTCTAGTAAGTGTATGCGTCAACCCCTCGTCACTATTTCTTCGGGGTTAGGCTAGATACTTACTGGGTATGCGTTGATTTACGTACTCATGCTACTTGCTGCACTTATTGTGCAGGTGTGTGTGTGTGTGTGTATATATATATATATACACATATATATATATATATATATATATATATATATATATATATATATATATATATAT
>MCJB01048119.1:189537-209660 GCA_002018475.1 Nicotiana obtusifolia
ATATATATATATATATATATATATATATATATATATATATATATATATATATGTCTGGTGGTCTTTTGGGCGCAAGGGCGTGGCTGTTGCGGAGACTTTACAGTGAGCTGCATTCCATGTTACGATCCGTAGCATACAAAATCTCCATCAGAGTTATATATATTCTCTTGTCTAACTTGTATTCCAGACAGATGTTGTATTATTATTGTACTCCTTAGTAGATTCTCATGCACTTGTGACACCGAGTTTTGAGGGGTTCCTACTGGATGTTCATTATTATAGTTCACGTAATTATTATCATTTCACCTGATAATTTATATTTTATACGAAAGTTAAGAATAAAAATCACGGGTTTTTTGCGAGTACCAGACCTTACTCTACTTATTTAATGGATTCATTGTTTCAAAAATAATTAAATAAATAACTAAGTTAATTAAGCATCATTGGCTTGCCTAACAACGGCGTTAGGCGACATCACTACCTATAGTGGATTTTGGGCCGTGACAGTTTCCCTTTGAACTTTTCGTGGTGAGCTTATGTCGGATATACTCGGTCAATCGGTAGATTTGATATCTTTGAACAGTCGAACTTTGGTGTATATCTAGACAACCATAAGTCACACAACCAAGCTTTAACCGTCTTTGGTTCTCACTGTTGTGTTCGTTTTAGCCATGAACACCGCCTGGTTCATAAGTGCGTAAAGAACTGGCCTTACAGAATTTTTCTTGAAGCGGCTTAAACTTCACACTTATATAGGTGACTCCTAAATGTGTTATCCCATAGATATACTATTTGATATACCCATACCAAACATAGAAACCATTAAAAAGTCTTAATGTTTTATCCTTGCTATTGAACATTATCTTCATCTCGAGAATAGACCAAAATTATTTAACAATGTTGAACTGTCATTAATGACTTTGTTTGATATCCTAGAACCTAGATCTTGGGATTTTCAGTATTCTAGGTAGATTTACCGCCACAATGACCTGTCATCGGCCATAGTCTTATTCCCCTCAATAATCTCTCAACTACTTATCTAGCTAGGCTTTTTGTAAATGGATTCGATACATCATTGCTTGATTTCACATAGTCAATTATGATAATTCCTTAGAGAGTAGTTGCCTCGCAATTTTATGTATTCGTCATATATGACAAGATTCTTTGTTATACATAATGGTCCCAGCCTTCCTATTGCCGCTTGGCCATCGCAATGTATGCATATACGTGCTAATATTTTGGGCTAAGAAGGAATTTTTTCTAGAAATTTCGGAGCCATTCATCTTCTTTACTTGCCTTGTCTAAGGTTATAAACTCAGCCTCCATTATAGAGCGGGCAATACACATTTATTTGAAAGATTCCAAGACACCGCTCCTCCACCGACTGCTTAGAATCAGTTGAAGTGGTGATCTAATTTGCATCACTATACCCCTCTATTATCGCGGGATATTTATTGTAATGCAAAGCATAATTGAGTATATATCAAATGTTCCAAGATTCATGATAATGCAAACTTTCTTATGTCGTAGACTAATACGTCTCGACTTTCTAGTGCATATCATATTATTGGCTACACTTAATATAGTAATATTATATTATAACAACAGTTGGAATGGTTGGCATCAGTTGTGGCCACAACCTTTTAATATATAACACGTGTTGCAACCACTCGCTTTTTTTTTTCTATAGCATTTTTATGATATTTATTCTTATACCAAAATACAATAAAAGTCTATATGATGTGCAAATTATAAAACCTTCATTCATGAAACAAATTCAGCTTGCTATAGATTTTTGTCATTTTCATCAATTTGTTCACCACATTATAGACTAATATATTAATCAACCGTTCATAAACAATCGTGTCTATACAAAACATACAAATGCACCTTTCATGAAAAGTCACAGTCTTCCAGGTGACACCCTTTCATAAAAGAGCTAAACATTATAAATGTTCAAGAAATAACACATCATTTTTGGAAAGGCATGTAAACAACTTTCGAATTTATTTTCATCACTAACTAAGATTGAACAAGTAATGAATTCATCGACTAACATATCAATATCCACTAAGAATTCATGAGGTTCAAAAATCATATCATTTAGTTCTTCTAAATAATTTAAACCTTACGTCTAACATTTAATTTTGTCATGCATAAGATAAAATCCCCCATATTTTAAACATTTTATTAACATATCATCTATATATAAATAAACAATAACTACATGATTTGGAGTATTCTTAACATAAACACATTTATTTATACTCATAATTTTGAAACCATTTAACAATATTGTTTGGTCAAATTTCGCGTGCCATAATTTGGGTGCTTGTTTTAGTCCGTAAAGTGACTTAACAATTCAGCACATATTTTTTTTTCCAGGAACCACGAACCCTTCAGATTGTTCCATATAAAATTCTTCCTCCAAATCTCCATTTAAGAAGGCTGTCTTCACATCCATCTAATGGATTTCAAGGCCATACACGACGGCTAACGATATTAACACTCGAATATATATAATTCTCATTACCGGCGAGTATGTGTCAAAGTAATCAAGACCTTCTCGTTGTCTAAACCCTTTCACAACTAATCTTTCCTTATATTTGTCAATAGTACCATCAGCTTTCATTTTCTTTTTGAAAATCCACTTAGAACCCAAAGGTTTATCTCTTGGATGAAGATCAACCAAATCCCAGGTATAATTACTTAATATGGATTCTATCTCACTATTGACTGTCTCTTTCTAATATTGTGCTTCCGAGGAAGACATTGCTTCTTTAAACATTTGAAGCTCATTTCTCAACAAGAATATCAGAAAATCTTGTCCAATGGAAGTAGTTATCCTTTGACGTTTACTACGTCTTGGATATTCCTCATTAAAAATACTTTTCTTTGCTTCTTCTCGAGGTCGCTTTTCACTAAACGACTCACATTCCTTTTTATACGGATAATTATTCTCAAAGAATTCAGCATTATCTTATTTAATCACCATATTAATATGAATGTCAGGATATTCTGATTTATGAACCAGAAAACAATATGCCTTACTGTTTGTTGCATATTGTATGAATATGCAATCAAATGATTTTCGGTCTGATCTTTACCCTTTTGGATTTAGAAACTTGCACTTTAGCTAAACACCCTCACACTTAAAAATATTTAAAGCTGGCCTTCATTCCTTTCCATTTTTCATATGGAATGGATTTCTTTTTTACTATGGGGAACTCGATCGAATATTCAATTAGCCGAAAATATAGCTTCCCCCACAAGTTCTAAGGTAAACCAGAACATATCAGCGAGGCAATTCATCATCTCTTTTACCTTCTTTTTTTCTTTCGGAATTCTATTGGATATGACGAGTAAGGGGTAGTTGTTTGATGAATAATATTATTTTTCAACTATTTCTTCAAAACGAGATTTATATTCACCGCCCCTGTTACTTTGTAGAGCCAACCACATGAACTGTTATTTGTGTCACTACAGAGCCAGAATTAATAAACGGTGAAGTTTCAAATCTTCAAACTAATCTGACACAACCAAAATTAATAAACTGTAAAGTTTTAATCTTCAAACCGAGTATTAAATTAAATTAAAAAAGCACTAAGATTTTAGTCTCTAAAATGAGTAGAAAATCACTTAGACTTTAATCTCCAATAAATGAGTAGAAAGTCATGAAAACTTTAATCTCAACAAACAAGTAAAAAATCACGCAGATTTTAATCTCGAAGCAGTAATTGAAAATCACGAAGATTTTCGTCTCCAAAATAAGGTAGAAAATTACAAGTACTTTAGTTTTCTTTTCAAATGGTCTTCTAACTAAACTATTATAACCTATAAACTTTTCAAAAATTTGATATGTTATTCTTATCAAACTAACATATGTATATCCATATAAAATATCATCTTCATGATCTCACAATAATTTTCAAGTATTAATGTAAGCCTAATTCACATCTTACATACCTTGAAAATATTCTTTCACATATTTTCATGCATTACTATCAAATAATATACCAATTAATTGATTTTATTATATATAAATAAAATATAATTTTTTAGATCACCACATAATAAGTATCTTACCCTAACATTTGTAAAAATACATAGGGTAGGAAATTAAAAGTAAGCAGAGTAAGGAAACAAAACCCTGTTTTGTGCCAACTTATATTTACGTTACGGGCTGCAATCTTCACCACAATGACATAAGGGCTGCTAAATTTATAGGAAATCTTACAGAAATATCCCAAATAAGTTCTAACTTATCAACCTCTAAACATTAATTATAAACTTACTAAAACTAGCCAAGCACATATAAAAATTAAAAACCCAAATAAATAAGGTTCTTTCTCTTCGAGAATCACACACGAAGATCTTCTTTCATATTTTAAGCGTGATCAACAATATTGGTTGCAAGACGGAAAGGAAATTTCACGGATGAGGTAGCAAACAAGGTGATGAAACACAAAAAATTATAAGATTTCAAAAATCTAAGAAAAAAGGATATTTTTCAATATGTATGGGTGAAATTCATTGAAAGCATATAGATGAGTCAATATATAAAATTTGAGGAAGATTGGATATGATTTGGACTAATTTGGTATCAAAATTCGTAGTTTAAGTCGAGTTCAAAAAATTCTTCCGCGGCACATGTATCACACACACGGGTATACATGGACATACATGTGATATACATTTGATACATATGTGATACACATTTGATACATATGTAACACATAAATGATACACACTGTGATACACATATTATTTTTTTCATGTTCATCTTCTACTTAGAATTTTTGATTCAAACCACCTCAAAACTCCACCAAATCCTCCCAAATTGTGCTTCAAACTCCTTAAGATGTGTCCAATCTATCCTAATAACACCCACTCAAACGAAAGCAAAAATTTATTATTTTTTTTGCTCCAAATAGCTAATTGGCTAATATTAGTTGTTGGGATATACTATTAACCATGCACTTTAGTTATTGTATTGTGTTTTACTCTTTATGGAATAATTATTTATTTGACTTATTCAATTAAATAAAGAATTATTTTAAATAGATCATTTGTTAAATATGTGTCCTTTAGTTATGTAGTAGACAATTTAGTGTATGGAGTCTTAGCTCACGGACAGAAGACTAACTTGTCGGTTCTCATAACTAATAAACTATGTTCACAATCGAAGATATTGTTGGATAAAATATCTTGATGATTGTAGCACAAGATTAAAGTACAACTTATGTCACGACCCAAAATCCATTATAGGTCGTGATGGCGCCTAACGTCGCAAGCCAATGTTAATTTATCAACTTAATTACTCATTTTTGTATTTCGAAATCATAATTTTCCTTAATTAAATTGTGTGAAATAGAATTTACACATTTACAATAACGAACAACCCTTAGGAACCTCCAAAATCCGATGTCACAAGTGCATGAAGTCTGGGATGCAGCTCACGTGAAGTCTCCTCAACAAGTGCGCTTACGCGCCAAGGTGATCATCAATGAACCTTTCAGATCCTGCACATTTAGTGCAGAAGTGCAGCATGAGCACATAAATTAACGCGTACCCAGTAAGTATCTAGCCTAACCCCGGAGAAGTAGTGACGAGGGGTCGACATCGACACTTACTAAAGGTCCAATAAAACAGTGTAATAAAACATGAGCAGATATGAAGCATACGGCAATGATGGGGTAAATCTGTAAATTTCATAACCTTCCATTTACTTCTTTTAGAGCAAAAATTTCTAAAACTTGTATTCTACAAGAAATACCATATCAATACCGGGCATCAGTGGAGAGATTAGCTCGTGAATATTCGGACTACTAGCAATATAACGCGTGACTCTACCGAGGTCGTTCAACCTGATTCGGAATAACGGGTACACTGCCGAGGGTCGTGCGATGCATCTATATACTGCCGAGACGTTCCGCCCGCTCCACAAGAAAAAGGAAGGAAGTTATCGAATTACGAGACACGTGTTTACAATACAGTACATGAGCAATAACGACTATAATCTTTACGCTTCTCAAATAACTCGCCCACAGCTCAAAGTGTTAGGGCTCGGCCTATTATACATACATTTATTTCCAAATCAAATTTAGTTATAAATTTAATTAATTAAGCCAGCAGAACGAGTTCAAATAATTCAAGTATTAGAGGAAAAGATCCTAAATCTACCCGGACATAAACATGCTTTAGCTACGTACGGACTCTCGTAACCTCGTGCGTATGTAGCACCTACAACTAGTTGCACATAACAATAATTATCACCTAGGGGGTGGTTTCCCCCTCACAAGGTTAAACAAGAGACTTACCTTGTTCCGAAGTTCCATAACCGGCTCCAAGGCCTCTCTAACACCTCAAACCAATGCCCGTCGATCCAAAACTATTCAAACAACGTGCAAATCAATCAAAATATATTCTAATACCCATAATTAATCAATTTAAACAATTTTCAAATATGCTCGAAAAGTCGATAAAGTCGATAAAGTCAACCCTCGGGCCCACGTACCCGGATTCCAAACACTTTTCGAAGATAAACCTTACCCATAACACCACTAACTCAAATACAAAATTTATTCCAAATTTCATGTCCAATTTCGTGGTCAAAATCCAAAAGTACCAAGTTTTCTAGGTTTTCTACCAAAATCCCTATTTTCTACAAATTTCCATGCTTAAATCCATATATAAACCATGTATTTAATTCACGAAGTGAAGAATTCACTTATCCCATGATAGTTGATGAAGATGGCACTCCAAAAGTGCTCCAAAATGGGCTCCCATGGATGAAATGAATTGGGATTGAGCCAAACCCTCGTTATAAAGAAACACACTGCCTAACCCGACCTTCGCACCTCCGGTCCAATAGCCGCTTCTGCGGCTCCCCACCTGCGGAAAATCCATCTCAGGTGTGGCTCCAACTCAACCCAGCAGCCTCCGCTTTTGCGGCCCAAATAGCGCTTCTGCGGACAACAAGCGCTTCTGCGCTCACGCACTTGCGTGCCAAAGTCCGCTTCTACCGCCCCAGGACTTCTTGGCCAACTCCGCTTCTGCGATCTACCCTCCGCATCTGCGGCTTCGCAGGTGCAGACATTTCCTCGCACCTGGCTCCTGCCCAGCTCGCCCAGAACTGCTTCTACGACCCTCTTGGCCGGTTCTGCAGCTCCGCACCTGCAGCCAAAACCTCGTAGGTGTGGTTACACCAGATGCCAGCTGCTTTAGTATTTCTCCCAAGTCCAAATTCGATCCGTTTTCAATCCAATTCCCACCCTAGGCCCCTGGGACTCCGTCCAAACATACCAACACATCCCAAAGTACAATACGAACTTATTCGAAGCCTTAAACCACGTCAAATAACAGCAAAATTATAAATCGACGGCCAAAATCGTTCTTTCAACTTTTCAACCTTCAAACTTCGACGAACGCATCCAATTCTTACCAAAACATTCCGGAATGACGCCAAACTTTGCGCACAAGTCATAAATCGCAATACGAACCTATTCCAAGGCTAGGAATCCCAAACGGACATCGATAACATTAAAATCCACTTCAAGTCAAATTTAAGTATTTCTTAAACTTTTAAAATACCAACCTTCCATAATAAGCGCCGAAATGCTCCCGAGTGATCCGATACTCAACCCAAACATACGCCCAAGTCTGAAATCATCATATGAACCTATTGGAACCTTCAAATCCCGATTTCGAGGTCGTTTACTCAAAAGTCAAATCTTAGCTAATTCTTCCAACTTAAAGCTTCCGAAATTAGAATTTTCTTCTAAATCAACTTCAAACTTCTCGAAATTCAATTCCGACCATACGTACAAGTCATAATATTTGAAATAAAGCTACTCAAGGCCTCAAACTGCTGAACGACGTGCTAGAGCTCAAAACGACCGGTCGGGTCGTTACATTCTCCCCCACTTAACATTTGTTCGTCCTCGAACATGCTAAGGACTACTCCGGAGTTGTCCAAAATCATTGTTTAGCACCTCATGCACCTACCCATGCCACCACAATCCAGCTGAACACATTAGCTTGAGGTAGACTGAAGATCCTCCCATTTATTTAGTTAATAAGCCTTAGAACCAAATTCCGACCTATGAATTTCTCTACAAGACCTGATTCTAGCATACGAACACCATACTAATCACCACACACTGTATCAAAACATGATCATGCACCTATGCCGAAATCACACCATGCACCACATAAGTTGGTTTCCCATAATAACATCATCCAACCACTATAGCTACAATTTCACGAATCTGATGCCCGCAATACACTCCATAGCACATGTAAGCCTTGTTCCAATTGTCCCAGTACTGCCACGACGAAGGAGACATGTAGAAACTCATAACCACCCGCCGGATCAATAACTCATGGACTTTCTCCTCCAGACAAGAACCATCACATCATTCTGAACTGAATAACGATATTTTCTCTTTAACATACCCTTCATAACTCTGATCGTACCGATCCCAAGTCCAATAACCTCGTCTCACCCAGTACAAGCTACTCAGACAATAAGCCATCTCAAACACTGCCAAAAATCTCATATGACGCCAACAATACGCCAACAAGCTACAAACCCGAACGCGATACATAAGGGGAAAACGAACTCTGGAAAAAGAACTACCCAGCCCGCGTAACGAATAAAACGGCCGAATAAATGTTGTGAACCTACCTCAGGGATGAAAACAAGGCACACAAAATAAGTGTAAGGATCTATGCGTAACATCTCGATGTTTCCCAATCCAACATGGCACTGTTGCGGCGTGCAACCCGATCCACATAACATGCCCATGGCAGCGTCCAACCCGATCCAGACAATATACCCGTGGTGGCGTGCCACCCGATCCGCACATAACATCAAGAAGAAAACACACACATCAAGATGTAACCCTTATACTTACAAAATGCACGAATCAGCACACCAAGTGCGTAATACAAATCCTGGGGAGACAGATAGCGGCATACGCTACGAAATCCAAGCACAACTAAGGTGTAATGATGACCTGCATCTCGAGAACCATCCTGCTCACATTATACCACAAGCTACACGTGTGCGAATAATCAAGTCGTCTCACAACCCATATGGCACAATAGTGATTTACATGGAATTACTAATGACGGGAATAACATCCAATGCCCGACGCCTCCTCCGTAAGCAATGCTATGACGAACGAACACATCCGACCTGACGTATAGCACATGCTCACATTAGACCCACCAACGAACCTCACGCCGATTCTGATCATACCAAAATGGGCCAATAACCTTCTAAAGATCCACAATGGCCCTATTCATGACACATAGGAACAACCGTCAAATCTGAAACAAACTCCCACAGTCCACAGCCCAAGGAATAGGACGCCTCTCAGGCATAGACTCTCGCATTTGCGATATTACCATAACCTCCATACTTGGTCTTAATCTTTAACAATCAAGTGACTAGCATGACACACTTATACAAATCTCCACGTGGGGTACGCTACCACGACCTTCCGCTCAGGTAGAAAAGTCCGCACATCCATACCACCAACAATACTAATTCTGCAAGGAGAATCACAATCCACCAAATCAATACGCACTGCCTCTTCCAAAGAACACCATTCTCGGGCGACACAAAGATAACGCCAGCTTACTCTAAACATCTGAATTCTTCCCTGCTCATCCGAGTTCGTGACATTCTCATCAACACCGAACCACAACCTTGATCCTCATCTTCCAATTCCCATACCGCTCATTGCACCAATCATGCCGCTATACAAGAGTACAAGAATTCATCATAACCCTTGAACTACTAGTAGAATGAACACTTCATTGGCTATAAACCTTTCACTTAGCTCATTTCAGAAGAGCCAGTGCAAAACGCAACTGAATTCCTAGACCGCAGAAAATACAAACCTCAAGTCGTGACCCAGACCGCCATAACTCTTCCGGAATCCATTTACATAACAAGATAATTTGAACCCAATACTCCCCAAATCAATCAAGCTATGGTGGCTGCCATGCTTGCAGGCACAACTATAACCCACATGTATGACTTCACACGCCGAAGAAACTGATCATTGCCACAATCTTGCTGATTCAACCATTACTAACCGACCCAACTTCTTTCAGTTTACTTTGGACTTGCCTCGGGAAATAATAATAGCTCCATTCAAACATACAAACCCAATCTGCACCCATACCGAGTGATCCGAATCGTGAGACCACATCGTCTCAATATTCATGAACCATCTCATACCATCCTTATGTGCTCAATAGCATCTCTGACTGGTACAATCATTCTGCACGCCCTTCCGCAAATTCGAAGCTAATTCTTACTTTCCTCTAATATTGCACCGCATACCCGATTATAACATAGAACATTTCAAGTCCCATTCACAATCCACTGTGAAGGTTCGATCCTTAACCACACAGCGGACCTAAAATCCTTAGGTGATGCCACTTTAATTCTTGAACCCACTAGAACCGTTATTGAGAGTCACCCACTCTGACCTGAACTCGAATATAACCAAGACTCTGCTAGCACATGAACACACCCTCAAAGAAGCAACCAGCTGAATTCTTTTCCTTGTACATTACACCCATAAGAAGCATAAACTCGGAGTCTTCCCAAATCCTGCACCTCAATTGATAAGGCGAAGTATAGCACACATTTATCAATTTCTCTGCTCAAATTACCCCTGATGTTTCCTTTTCTTAGTCACAAATAATCCATCAATGCACCGATAACCAGAAGTTGCACAAGCCGACAACCACGCGATCCAATCATAGACGGTAGGGCTCCCCCACTTAGCTTTAAACTACTATCAAATAATGTATAGCCCACTACGATTCCTCCTTCTCATTTACCATGATTCCGTACCATTAACCCGCCAAATTTCTCAATGTCTTTTGTTAAGCTTTTCATGAACATTCTGAATCATCAGTCACAATCACATATTCGCCCTCTTATCGGATAGCAAGTAGTATTCTTCGTAGAAGCTTCATCAACATCACGCAACCGCTAAACTGCCCACAGGAGATAACCCCCCTGTGGAATTCCATGTCGACATCTTCCAACGGCGCTGCACTGGTTACAACTACCACAAAATCAGTAATTTCTCCTGAGCTCATACTCGCCCACCGGCTGTATAAGTCTGTTCCTTCCCCATCGACCTCAATTGAAAGTTCAACAATACCCTCCAAACTCAAAGTCATGTTGCATCCGAAATGATAATCAAATCTTCACACCCCTCTCTATTTCAAGAAAACTCCTTTCTGCCATATTCAATCTTTCTCCGTACAGTAACCACCACCCCAAATAAAATCCATAGACCAAATCACCTTCCATCACGATTCCTAAACCGTTCTACACTTTCTCAAGGCACGCGGCTAGTCCACCACAGAATCCATATGCTAATATGCCATTCTTACTTCGGTTAAATCATCTCCTTTAAGCAACTCTTCGACCTCTGTTGTTCGTATTTGACCTGCTAGAAGTTCAACTACCGCGGGACAGCCCCGCTATGTCCTTCCTCATACTCCGTTGCCCATATGTTGCCTCAAATCAAATCCATACCTGTGGCACCAGAACTAATGAATTGCTGCCAACTCTCAACCTCCTAAAAGATCATTTTTCTCGACCCATCAACACTAGAAATACCAATTCAATTCTGAACCACTGCACACCACTATCTCTGACACACGCCCCTCAGGAACCATTCCACAACACCCTACCCCTAAGGCAAAATCAAGAAGACCATACCACTGGCGAACCTTAATGCGTTCAAACAAGAACGACGACACCGCATCACAATGAAAATTTCACCATACTCGAAAATACCAAGTCTCGTTACTCCATCAACCAAAACCTGAACATCCATAGTTCGATTGCCATTTCTTTGTTGGAATAAAATGTTGAACCTCTAACTCATGCACTGAAAAATCCCCTTTTCAAGTCATTCACTAACTCGACACATAGACCATTACACCAACACTGTGCGATAACAATGCATGAACATCATAGCAATCCGTGCATAGCCTCAAAACTAGTGGAAATACAACTACTGAGCGGAAATGACAGAACATCCTTCCACAAGGAAATGACAATAGCCTGCCCGAACTCGCAAGGAAAAAAATCCTGCACCACATCTGTAGTACCACTACAACTCCTCGACGTCCAATTGATAACAAGCGCTTCACGTCGCATAAGATTGAGTAGGAAGGAAATAAAGGCACAAGCCTCAATGGAATCAAACCGCACGATGAGGAAATCAATAAGGGAAGTGCTCCTAACAGCCCTGTAGCCTCTCGAAGATAGACGTCTCTGTACCTATCCGCAAGACTCTACTAGACTTGCTCATGACTCGTGAAACCTAAGTGATCCTACCGCTCTGATACCAAGCTGTCACGACCCAAAATCCACTATAGGTCGTGATGACGCCTAACACCTCTGTCAGGCAAGCCAACGTTAATTTATCAACTTAATTACCCATTTTTATATTTTAAAATCATAATTATCCTTAATTAAATCGTATGAAATAGAATATACACATCTACAATAACAAACAACCAGTAGAAGCCCCAAAACCTGGTGTCACAAGTGCATGAGGATTTGCTAAAGACTAAAATAATAATACAATATTTGTCCCCAATGTAAAAAGACAGAATACAATAAATAGTACATTGGAGACTCGGTGAACTGCGTTGCATAGCCTGGAATGCAGCTCACGTGAATTCTCCTCAACAGGTGTACCTGCGCGCCAAGGTGATCATCAATGAACCTGTCAGATCCTGTATATTTTGTGCAGAAATGCAGCATGAGTACGTAAATCAACGCGTACCCAGTAAGTATCTAGCCTAACACCGGAGAAGTAGTGACGAGGGATCGACATCAAAACTTACTAAAGGTCCAATAAAACAGTGTAATAACACATGAGTAGATATGAAGCATACGGCAATGATGGGGTAAATCTATAAATTTCATAATATTCCAATTACTTCGTTTAAAGCAAAATTTCTAAATCTTGTATTCTACATTAACAATTCAGAAAATATCAAGCGTCATTATCAAATAAATAAGGAATACCATATAAATGTCGAGCATCAGTGGAGAGATTAACTCGGAACATTCGGACTACTAGTGATATAACGCACGATTCTGCCGAGGTCGTTCGGCCCGATCCGGAATAATGGGTACACGGCCGAGGGTCATGCGGCACGAACCATAGATGCATCTATATATTGCCGAGGCGTTCCGACTGCTCCACAAGAAAAAGGAAGGAAGTTACCGAATTACGAGACACGTGTTTACAATATAGTACATGAGCACATAACGAATATAATCTTTACACTTCTCAACTAACTCGCCCACAACTCAAAGTGTTAGGGCTCGGCCTATTATACATACATTTATTTCCAAATCAAATTCAATTACAACTTTAATTAATTAAGCCAGCAGAACGAGTTCAAATAATTCAAATATTACAGGATAAGATCCTAAGTCTACCCGGACATAAACATGCTTTAGCTACATACGGACTCTCATCACTTCGTGCATATGTAGCACCCGCAAATAGTTGCACATAACAATAATTATCACCTAAGGTAGTTTCCCCCTCACAAGGTTAGACAGGAGACTTACCTCATTCCGAAGTTCCATGACCGGCTCCAAAGCCTCTCTAACGCCTCAAACCAATGCCCGTCGATCCAAAACTATTCAAACAATGTGCAAACCAATCAAAATATATTCTAATACCCATAATTAATCAATTTAAACAATTTTAGACTCCGCTCAAAAAGTCGATAAAGTCAACCCTCGGGCCCACATGCCCGGATTTCGAAATTTTTTGAAGATAAACCTTACCCATAACACCACAAACTCAAATACATAATTTATTCCAAATTCCATGTCCAATTTCGTGGTCAAAACCCAAAAATACCAATTTTTCTAGTTTTCTACCAAAATCCCAATTTTTACAAATTCTCATGCTTAAATCCATATATAAACCATGTATTGAACTCACAAAGTTAAGAATTCACTTACCCCATGATAGTTGATAAAGATGGCACTCCAAAAATGCTCAAAAATCGGCTCTCATGGACGAAATGAAGCGGGATTGAGCCAAATCCTCATTTTAAAGAAACACACTACTCATCCCGACCTTCGCACCTATGGTCCAATAGCCGCTCCTGCGGCTCCGCACCTGCGGAAAATCCATCGCAGGTGTTAACTCAACCCAGCAGCCTCCGCTTTTGCAGCCCAAATAGCACATTTGCGCTTCTGCTTCTGCGGACAACAAACGCTTCTGCGCGTACGCACTTGCGTGCCAAAGTTCGGTTCTGCGGACTCAAGCCTTTTTGGCCAGCTCCGCTTCTGCAATCTCCCCTCCACATCTGCGGCTTCGTAGGTGCGGACATTTCCTCGCACCTGCGCTCCTGCCCAGCTCACCCAGAACCGCTTCTGTAACTTTCTTGGCCGCTTCTGCGGCTCCGCACCTATGGCCAAAACCTCGCAGGTGCGGTTACACCAAATGACAGCTGCTTCGACATTTCTCCCAAGCCCAACCTCGATCTGTTTTCAATCTGATTCGCACTCGAGGCCCCCGGGACCCCGTCCAAACATTTCAATACATCACAAAGTACAATACGAACTTAGTCGAAGCCTTAAACCACGTAAACAACAGCAAAATTACAAATCGGCGGCCAAAACCTTTCTTTTAACTCTCCAACCTTCAAACTTCGACGAACGCGTCCGAATGTTATCAAAATATTTCGGAATGACGCCAAAACTTTGGGCACAAGTCATAAATCACAATATGAACCTTTCCAAGGCTCGGAATTCCAAACGGACATCGATAACATTAATATCCACTTCAAGTCAAACTTAAGAATTTCTTGAACTTTTAAAATACCAACCTTCCATAATAAGCGCCGAAATGCTCCCCGATGATCCGATACTCAACCCGAATATACACCCAAGTCCGAAATCATCATACGAACCTATTAGAACCTCCAAATCCCGATTCCAAGGTCGTTTACTCAAAAGTCAAATCTTAGCTAATTCTTCCAACTTAAAGCTTCTGAAATTAGAATTTTCTTCAAAATTAACTCCAAACTTACCGAAATTCAATTCCGACCACACGTACAAGTCATAATACCTTAAGTGAAGCTACTCAAGGCCTCAAACTGCTAAACGACGCGCTAGAGCTCAAAACAATCGGTCGGGTTGTTACAACTTATCTTGATTATCGAAGTGGTTTTACTCCAACTTCTTCTGCTATTATACTTAGTATATATTGAACGTACCAAGTAGAGAAAAGATATTTTGTACTGAATATATATAAAAAATTTTCTCTAATTCATTAAATGAGTTTATACTCCTAATCTTGATATAGTTATTATGATCAATGTGATTCATTTATTGTTTTGATTTATCAAAAGGTACAACTATATTCAGAGTTAGTGTATGCCTAATAAATTGGAAAATAATGAATGGCACTTGTGAAATAATAATTAGTTGATAGAATTCGTGACTCGATTTTGAGTATAATGGTAACCCTTTATGTAAACTTATAAGTTTTTATGTGAAAACTCGGCCGGTGGATTTTGTATCCGACACATGAAATAGTTTAAGCAGAATTATAAAGGATTTAATTAGTTGATTAAATTAAATTATCGGCGATTTAATTTAATTAACTGGTATTTGTAATCTTAACACGGGGATTTAAAATAAGTGTTAGTAAATTTTCGAAATACATATTAAAGAGTTCAATTGCAGTTTTTTGGTGGAATAAACTGCAATTGATTATAGTAGGATTTAATTTATTCAAATTTTTAAATTAATGCTATAATTGGTAGCCTCTTATTGTTTCTGTAGTCCATGCTATACCTAATAAAAATCTGGACATACTTGAGTAAAAAGTAGCTTGGAAGAAAAGTTATCCTTTTGAGTTAGAGTAGGATCATACTTGCAGAATCCTACATGTTTTTGAGCTTCTATTGTGGCTTAATTTCAGGCCTATTAAAGAAAGACTGGTTTCACCTAATAACTTACACTTTAGAGTTGTATTGTTTTGCCCAATCAAACAATTTGATCCAAGGTTTTACAAGGAGCATAGCAGAAGACTGCAGCCTTGAATTCTTGCTCTGTGGAGGACATGTAACGTTTTCAAGAGGCTAGTGCTTTGAATCTCCAAATTATATCATTGTCTAGTTTACATGTTTGTGATACCTATTGTGTATTCTTGCTTCTGAGTGCACATGTTCTAACATTAGTAACATTTGGCTAATATTAGTAATATTTTATGAATTGATCAATTTTTGTAATAAGCTACTTATAAATGGATATAACTGGTAGTTTCTTAAATTTATATAGAATCTAATGATTCATCAAAATAAACCTTGAGAAAACTTGATGATTGCACCGTTTTGTGAAATTTGGAGAGAATAAATTTCTTGCATTTGAACTGTCACGACCCAATTTTCCTACAGGGCATGATGGTTCCCACCGTTGCTGCTAGGCAAGCCAACGGTGCACTAACCATGTGTTTATTCTTTTAACATTTTAGAAATACTTGAATTTTAATTATTAAATAAGTAAGAGGTGAGACATTTAGTAAAATGAAGTGTAAACAATTATAAGAACGAATGTGGTGAAGCAAATACTCAAAATCATCAAGTGTCTACTAGCCAAATTCCAAGACCCGGTGTCACAAGTGTATGAGCTACTAGTAGAATATACAAAACACTAAGTTATTGTCTGAAATAAAGTAGACAGAAAGTAAAACACAAAAGAAAGACTTTGGGTGCTGCAAAACGGGCTCGGGAAGCAGCTCACCGCTAAATCTCAGAGTATCATGAGTGAGTGCCGTGATAACCACCAGATGCACCTGGCTCAGAACCTATATGGTTAGTGCAGAAGTGTAGCGTGAGTACATAAACAACATGTACCCCGTAAGTATCTAGTCTAACCTTGAAGAAGTAGTGACGAGGGGTCGACATCGACACTTACTATGGGCTAACAATAAAATGCAGGAATTATAAATAAGCATGGATTATGTAAATAACTAATACAACTCAGTAGCAAGTAGTGAATAATAATTCTTTTACTAATAATAAATTCCAAGTCAATTCCTGCCATTTAAATAATTATAACCGCTCAAGCCATAAATTAATATCAAGTATAATTAGGCTCCGAGTATTATCAAGCACGATTTATGCCGAGGTCGTACGGCCCGATCCAGAAATATACTGTGTGCACTGTCGAGGGTCGAACGACACGAACCATAGATGCATCTATTAATCTGCCAAGGCGAACGGTCCGCTACCATGATGGTAGAGAAAATTTACTTCAGTCACGAAAATACTTGCGACGCGAGTGAATATGGATTTATCATGTTTATTATAAAATTCTTCAATTCTTCCCAAACATAAGAAATCCAAACTAGAGACTTTAAATTTCAAAAAATCATTAATCTCAGCTCTGTTCAAGACAACTAATATGCATAATCAAAATAACAGTGCAAATAAAACATGATGTAAACCTAAGACTACCCGGACATCATATGGAATATAGCTACGCACGGGCTCTCATCACTTAGTGCATACGTAGCTCCCCACATAAGTAATTTACAACAAAATACACCTACGGGGATGAGTTCCCTCTTACAAGGTTAGGCAAGAGACTTACCTCGTTCTCAAGCTCATTTCCGATCCTCAAATTCGTTCTAAAGCCTCAACTCGGTGTCAAATGACTCGAAACTAGTCAAATGTTATATTAAAATTCACCCCAGGTCCACATGCCTGGATTCCGAAAATTTTTGAAGATAAATGTTACTCATAACCTCACGAACTCAAATATATAATTTTCACTCAAATCCACAACCATTTTCATGGTTAAATCCCATTTTTATCAAAACTTAGATTTTTCATCTAAACTCATAATTTTCAAAACTTTATATATTAAAATCTACCCATAATCTATGTATCTAACTCATATTGGATAAAATTTACTTACCTCCAAATTGCTAGGTGAAAAACCCTCTCAAGAAGCTCCAAAGTCGCCCAAAAAGTGAGAGAAATAGGTTAGAAATGGCTTAAGTCCAATATGAAATGAAGCTTGCCGCCTCCAGGACTTCCGCATCTGCAGTCACAAGGCCGCATCTGCAGCACCGCTTCTGCGGAACAAGGTCCGCTTCTGCGAAAATGCCTAGGCTGGTTGGCTTTGCTTCTGCGGACAGGATTCCGCTTCTGCAGTCCCGCTTCTGCGGATGGTGAAACGCATCAGCGGCCCGCCTTGCACCTGCGGGGTACTCATCATAGAAGCGAGGCCGCTTCTGCGCGTGTTTCTCCGCTTCTACAGACCACTGGCCAATTGCCCAAAGCCACTTCTATGTCAAAGAGCTCGCATCTGCGGGCTCGCACCTGCGGCCAAAAGCTCGCAAGTGCGGGCACACTAGAACTGGTGCACCAGCAGCCCTTTTAAGCTCTAAATCGATATGTGCATCGTTTGGATTGCGCCCGAGGCCCCTGAGGCCTTGTCCAAACATACCAACAAGTTTGTAAACACGAGACGGACTTGCTCGCCCTCAGAGCGCGGAAAACAACACCAAAACTAAGAATTGCACCCCAAACCAAATCGAATCAACTTATGAATTTCAAGTTCTTCCAATTTGCTCCGAACGCGCCGAATCATACCTAAACTACTCGGAATGATACTAAACTTTGCGTGCAAGTTTTAAATCACCATACGTAACTATTTCCAAGCTGGAAACCCCAACGGACCTCGATAACACCAAAAACTACTCCAAACCAAATTTAAAGAACTTTTCAAACCTTCAATAAGCCAACTTTCAACATTAAACGCTGAAACGCTCCCGGGTCATCCAAAACCCGATCCAAACATACGCCCAAGTCCAAAATCAGCATATGAACCTGCTGGAACCGTCAAATTTCGGTTCGGAGGTCGTTTACTAAAAATGTTGACCAAAGTCAAACTTAGCCTTTTAAAGCCTAACTAAGGAACCAACTGTTCCGATTTCAACCCGAACCCTTCCAAACCCCGAACTAACCAACCCCGTAAGTAATAAAACAATAAAAGCACATACAGGGAGTCTTATTTAAGGGAACAGTAATCTAGAAAGCAAAAATGATCGATCGGATCATTACATGACTATTGGCTAAATCTCTCCCTGTATAAATGGCATTCGGTGATCCTTGTCTTATCGATAGCAACGACTGCGTTGGACACTAAAAAGAAGCCACCACATTTTTAATTGATCCAAATTTGTCATTCTTGACAGGAAGTATAACAACGTATCGCCTATCCAATGCCTTCATATTTTTCATGTCTTCAAATTACTGAAATGTTTATAATCAGTAATTCTTACTTTAAGGCAACTATTTGACATGCCTTCCTCCTAATTGGTAAATTTCATTATGCCAAAGCAACACATGGCAGTAGGTGACATCTTATGGTAATCTTCAAAAAATTCATATGCTTAACATATATATTTTATAGTAGAACATTCTAAAACAAGATAAATTTGCTCTATTAGTTAGACCCAGCGGCCAAAGATCATTGCTGTCAAATTTCATGGCCATACAACATTTGGTACAACTTTGCCACATCATATACCAGCAAAATGCAACAAAAAGATGTACGAGAAACAACAACGCATCAATTCTCGCTTTTCTAAGAAATAGGTTGTGTCATAATTCTCTATCATTCATGCGGCCCGACCCCCACATATGCCAGGAATAAGGCTGTGGCCCACGGTGGGCCTGACCCGGGACCGGCCCAGGCCCGCGGTCCTGCTGGGCCTAACGGGCCTGTGGTCCGGTCCCTACCGTGCCTGGGCCTCAAATGGTGCAAAGTCCGCGACGGGCCGGTTCCAAAAAAAAACCCGGCAGGCCCGGGACCGCCAGGCCCGGGACCGGCGGGCCTGGGCCGGGCCCAACGGCTATAATTTTAAAAAAAAAATCTCTTTTTAAAAAATGGGCCCAACGGTCAGATTTAAAATCTAGCCGTTGGAGCCTCAATTTGACCGTTTGGGGTTTCAAAAATAGCTATTTTGGCCCCCAAACTTTTTATAAATACACTTTTTACCTATTCCCACCTATAAATA